>JAJIZL010058588.1:0-22864 GCA_023969395.1 Amblyomma maculatum
CCCCCCCCCCCCCGAAACTATAGTGTACTAGAATAGGTACACTATACCCAAAACCAACCAACCAACCAAAGAAACAGAGAGGGGCCTGTGGAAAACAGAGATGGAGACCAAATCAGCATTGGAAATGTACAGAACTTTCAAGCAGGAAATAGCCAAAGGAAAACATTTACGATCATTCTAGCGGCAGCTCATTGTTGTTCGAGGCTAGGACAGGAGTATTGCGGACTAAGATGTGCGGAGGATGAGGAAACGGCTGAACACTTAATAATTTCCTGTAAAGGGCTCCGTCCTATAGTTCAAGGCAATGGGGCAGATTTAGCCAAAGCATCGGGGTTTAAGGATAATGGAGGAAAAATTGGTGGCTGAAAGCAAGGCAAGAATAGGTCCAAACAATATTACTACTCACGGCTAGGCGGCCTGTGGTGCCGCCGCCCGATTCAAAGGGTTCAGCTTTATCCATCCATCCATCCAGCAGCAGCGCCACCACGTGGTGCTTTGGGAGCCTTACCTGCTTCTTCAGCGTGTTCTTCAGACACCTAACAAACTTCATTCGTACCGGTACCATATATCTACAAATAATATACAACACTGCCTGACACAATGCCACACAGCCTTCCAGTCACCTGCCTACACTTGCCCGCCACCGCCATCGCTGCCTATCTGGCTCGCCTCCTAAGACCTACCTCCCCTATAAAATTCCCAACACCTTCGTGTAGTCTAGATCCGATGGTGTCCCGGCTTTGGTGACCTGGCTGTGTGGTGTGGTTGAGGGAGAATATTTTAAGAGCATCAGCTCTTACTCATCACATTTCTCGCCCCTTCAGTGTGAAGTTCAAGATGGTGGCCCCCATAGTAAATCGACATACCAACCCATTTGGTGATTGGCTATGTCACTGATATATTCAAGATGGCCGCCGATCGACAACGTCACCGATACATCTAAGATGGCGGCCCCATAAAACCAATAACAACCCCATTGGTGATTGGTGACATCACTTATAAATCCAATATGTCGGTCAATAATGGTTATTGATGACATCATTAATTAATCCAAGATGGCGGCCAAATTCGGGTGCCAATTATCACATCATAATTCAAGATGGCAGACAAGTGAAACCACGTGGTTATGATGTCATAATCGAAGAGGACGGCATAGTTTCGCAATCTCAATTTCAAGATGATGGTCCAAGTAGGGTGCCAGTCATGACTTCATATTTGAATATGGAGAATATAAGTGAAACCACATAATTATGATGTCATAATCCCGCATAGTTTCCCGATGATGACGGCATAGTTTCGGAATCACAAATCAAAGATGGCTGCCAAGCTCGGGTGCCGATGATGTCACGGTTCAACATGGTGGATAGAAGTGGAACCACGTGATTATGATGTCATATGACGAAATGGCACCATATTTTCAGTTTTCCAAGTCCAAAATGAAAGCTTTTGGTGTGACGTCATAGCCAATTGTTGCTAGTGTTATTCGATAATTTGAACTTTCGGATAATTCGAGCATGCTTTTCCTAGTCTCTCGAAAGCTGAATGAAAGCCCCTTGAAGGTGCTACATATGTTTGGCTACTATAAACTTTGATATCTGATCTGATATTTGGGGTTTTTTTTTCTTGATTCAATTTGATATTCGATTCGAGAGTTACTGTTCTGTATTCACACACCCCTACTTGCAATACTTTTGCTCACTTTTTGCTTGTGTATGCGTGTGCATCTGGGATGGGCTATACATGTGTTCTCTGCTGAATTTATTACAGTGATGTGATGTTCTGTTTCACAAGATTCTTCTTAAGCTGAATCAGGACTTTTGCCTAGTCTACTTGGTTCATGGCTAACTGACAGAAAAGACAGCAATACGGTGGCAAAACAAGCACGATAAGTACCACTCACACCAGATCACATGGTATGGTTGGTCACAAGACAATGCAAAGGGCACCTTGAAAGCGTCTTCTGCTGAGCTTACCATCTTTATTTTTTTTAAAATCTGAGTGCCTTTCACAGCCCTACACAGGCTGTTGCGTAGGATTGCGTCTTGTAGCTGTGTAGAAGCAGGGACGAAGAAATGCATCTCCTTTCAGAGGCTGCCAATTAGCACAGTTTGTGCAGTAACCATGCATTTCCCCGTTAATTAGCTAGACAGTGAACTTATACTCTGGTGCACATTTTGGTAGAGGGCACAAAATACATTGCATCAGAAACTTGAAGAGCACCTATTAAAGTGTGCTTTGACCCCTTCTTTTTATTTTATGCTTTCTTGTGCTGTGGTTGTCTATTGCTGACATGCACCTGAACTTGTACAACTGTCAAAATTTATGTCATGATGTTTTTATGTTTGACTATAAGTGTTAGCCAGCATACATATGGGGTTGTTATCTGTCATAAACTAATTATCTGTAACTGCTTAAATGTATGGCTAAAATTCTTCTGCTTATGCGTGGAAGCTGGCAAAAGCTATATTGTAATTTTAATATTGAACAACAGATCACTTTTGTTACCACTTAGCACAACGCATATACTCCTGCAGGGGAAGTGGTCCACAACTATCCATGATGGGCAGGATTTTGTTCATTGTCTCTTGCTTTTACATTTTTTAAAAGTTAATGAGAGAGTTTTCACACAATGAACAAACAGAAATAAATTTTTGTAGTGAAGAAAAGTGCTAAGGTATCAAGTTTTGGGGCTGAAGAGCTGTAGTGTGCTTTAAGAAAATAAGCACAACCAAAGTGGATATGAAAAAAAAATTATCAGTTGTTGATAAGCACAAATAATCTGATAGGTATGATGCAGAAGTTCTTTGTCTACATTGGAGGGTTTTTCATTAAAAAGCATTACATTTCCTTCTCATTACAGAAAGTCGTCCTAGACAGTATTCACGATGAAGATCCCAGCTACACGGGAGATGGATATGTCAGGTAAGCATTCATACTGTTTGTTTGCTTGTTTGTCTTTTTGTCCTAAAAGTTATTGTGCTTATAGAAAAATTGTGCTCACATTCACTTTCCGCATACTGTGCTGCCTGTATTTTGTCCTACCGTTACTATTCTTGCGTCGAAATGAAAGTACAATTCAAAGCATATTCCACAGTTAGTGTGGCCATTCTTTCTATCTGAACTATCCAAGAAGAGTAAACTAAAGCCGTTAGCACTGTAGTTAGTCTATTCCATTGCCTTCTATAGTCTGAGTGTTTGTGGAGACTGCAGGGCAGGCCTTTCTTTCACTTTACTGGCTCATGCATAGACAGCCACTCTTGGGAGGAGATGCAGTAAGGCAGTGCCAGCTCAATTTCATTGTATGGCCCTGATTCATGTTTCACAAAACAGCAAGGGACAGTTAGCCAATGGTCCCTTTCTTTCTTTTTAAGCAAGACATATCCTTCTTGAGCATTTCTAAGCCATACACAAAACCTGCGATCATACTGATGGTGTCTGTGTATGCTCATCCTTTCTTGGGCCAGGCAATGTTATTTTTCTTTCTTGTTTCTTATCCGAGCTAAATAATGTCACTGTTGTTGTTTTGCTACAACTTTTTTTCATGTTTATGTTTTTGCCTGAGCACATCTTCCATGTTTGAAGAGAATGCAGGTTTATACAGTTTAGTCCCCAGTGCTGACACCAGTTTTTCATTAAGTGCAAATTTTCTCCTAGCATGGTGCTTGGCTTGCTAGGGGGAGAAACTCCCAAGAAAAAGTGCTTGACCCACCTCATGCAAACCTTGTAGCGTGGTGCTGATTAAAATTCATCATCGCCATCTTCCGCAACAAAATGCGATGGCTTAGGTTTTCCATCGAACTTTTTCTGGAAACTAGTGTACTTCAGGCTAGCGTGTTCATTATTTTCCCTGCATTTTTTCTGTCTTTATTGCAGTTTGGCGGTTATTTATGCTGTGTTTGCCATCTCCAACTGGCTGGCACCGTCGATCATCAGCTTTGTCGGCCCCAAGTATACCATGCTGTTTGGTGCCGTCACGTACAAGTATGTATGATTTTGTATATTTCTTTCTTTATTTGCCACAGTAATGTGAAGGAAGGGACAGGTACTAGTTCCATCAGTCAGTGTGCAGAAAGCTGCTTTAATCTCCTGATGCAATTTTAAATTTAGAGGCATTTTGCATGACATGCAACTTTTGTGGCACAAATACAGTATGTTGTCATAATGGCAGATCCATCATGAGATGTCTGTGCTGCCTTATTGCTATGTTGTACACATTCCCCCCCCCTCCCCTATTTTCAGTATATTCATAGCTCAGTTCCTGTTTCCTGTCACATGGGGCCTGTATGCTGCATCCGTTGCCATTGGCGTGGGCGCTGCAAGTAAGCTTTACTCTTAATACTGGCAGAACGAGTATGCACTGCACAGTAGCTGATTGCATTTTCAGTTTTCCTTATGTTCACAGACTATAGCTCGACTTGAAATTTGGAAACTTTATTAATACCAATGGTATATTTCTTGGCTGCTCAGTGATTCCAAAATTCTGGAAAAAGCTTAGGTGTGAGAAATGAGTGGTGAAAGTTTTCTTATGTTTTTCTATGCCTTTCATAGTTAATTAGCTGTTTTATAGTGTAGGCAGCATATGATGGGCCATCATAAACATACCTGACTTGTAATAACTGAAAATCTTGTCTGTAAGTTTACAAAGCCTGTTTACTAATGTTTAGGCAGAATATTCATCCGTAATAGTATTCTGGTTTTTAGTGTTACGCTAATTAGTTTTGTAAATTTGAGTAAACTCATCTCTTTTGTGGTTGTCTACAGACCTCTATTTGCAGTGATGCCGTTGGTGATCTTATATAGTGAGGTTTATTAATTTTGTTTATTTTCGACACCCTCGTGGTTGAATCGATTGAAAACACATTTATTCATCATTTTGCATCTTCAGACAGTGCAGTCGGGTGAATCCCCTCGTGCCTGCAGGGCGTTATAGAGGGATTTGCGATATATGTACTAACTATAAAAGTTGCCCTAGTTGCTAAATGGGATAATGCAGCAAACAACTCAGAAAAAAAAATAGAACTTGAAACAAATACTGAGAAAAAATATTTGACAAAAGAAAGCAAAAAAATACATATGAAAAGAAAAGAACGATTACACTTTGTCAGTGCCAGGGAGAGAACATCATACAATAGTAGCATAAATACAGAGCACAGCTTTATGTCCTGCACTGACCTTCACGTCAGCTTGCTCTCTGGTGTCGAGGTGCGAAAAATGCCGCTTCCCCTTGGGTGCAGTGATATGGACGGGCCAGGGAAACTTCCTGACCATCAACTCCGATGGCACCACCATGTCCCGGAATAGTGGCATCTTTTGGGCCATGCTGCAGTGCAGGTGAGCTGGCAGCAAGTGTCTCCAAGTCATGCGCACTGTACTCTGCAGCGGTGCACCTAGTTCTATGTATCAGGCTTCTACCGCTCAGTACATGCATGTCAGTGTTGATTGTCAGTGTTGCATTGTGGGAAATCTTGCTGGAGGAGTATTGCTGATGGATTTTAAAGGAACAGTGAGGACAAATCAAAGCTGGTCCATGTTGGTGGAATGCAGCACTATTATTAAATCACTGCAATAGATTGATTGCAGGCCTCTATTAGATTTTGTGCGTGTCACAGTAAGGTATGCTGCAGGCAGAGACTTGATTGCCCTCCAGCATGAAAAATAGACACTCGGTAGGCTTTATTTAGCTGTACCCATTTCAGCTGGAAAATCACCTTTCCAGCTGAGTTTCCAACTGGATTGCTGTTTTCCAGTTTGAAGGGGATGAGAGTCCAGCTGGAGTTATTCCAGCTGGAAATTTTCAGTTCGAGCTTGACTGGCAGCATAAAGTTTCCAGCTGGAAACTGGAACATTCCAACTGGACATGATTTCCAGTTGTGTTATCCAGCAGGCAATGAGGGCTTTTTCGCCTTCATAAATATTGGCTTTGTTCTGTATTTTTTTCACTCCCTCTTGCTTATGTGCAGGATGCTAGCAGATAAAATGAATGTCATGGCTGTTTTGAACGTGTTGAACTATGTTGAGGGGTGTTTGATAGTTAGCGTTTAGCTAAGAGCCCTGTGCTACTAACTATGACAGAAATGCCAGTTATTCTTTTGGCAGTTTGCCTCGATAAAAACTGCAGCAGTTTACAAAACATTGTTCTGACTATATTAGGAAATGTAATGGCTGCTAATTTATGAAACTCAAATATGGAACAAATTTAAAGGTTCGGCCCATGGAAAAGTAAAAGCTTCTATAGATAGTTCTCATACATCTAGCAGTCAGCACTTATGTTAGATAAATAAAAGTTAGGTAAAATTTTAATATGCTCAAGTTCACCCATCTTCGCCCATCGTCATGTCAATGTAGCGCAGCAGTGCATTGGGCACTGTCTGTGATGGCTTTTAATTTTTACTGAATTTCTAGTCTGTACTGTCATAGAGGTTGCAATATCTTTTTGCCATGTCTGTGTTATAGAGTTAGTGGTGCTTGGTCAAATAATTTTCTGCGTCAAGCACTGTTTCTCGGTAGTCAGCTTCTATGTGCCTGTATGCTGTTTATACTACAATGCACTCTCTTCGTTTGCTTTTGCTCATCAGATGAAGCAGTTCCTGCTCCTTATGATCAGGCTGCAGGCACTTCTATACTCATAGCGATTTCCACTGGTCGATTGGAGCTGGGCGCTCGAACCCGAATAGAGCGACCTAAACTGCTACAGAGTGAATCACTCTTGGTCGACCAGCGGAACGTGCAGAGTGCACGGTGGAAGTAATGCTGAGCCAGTTCCGCAAGTTGAAGTCGCATCCCAGCGGCGAAATTGATAAATTGAAAAAGTTGATAAATATGTAGGAGTGCGGCCCTCTGCAACATGCTTTCACATAACTTTAACGCTGTAGACGTTCTTCAATAGACACACTTCGATATATTAGCGCAAAAAAACGGTGATGCCCCGTGTCCTCTGCTGATATCTAAAAATCGCTAAAAACGGCCAAAAAATTCTGGAAGTGACGACATTACCGGCTAGAACTTCCGGTGAGGTCCAACTTTGGTTTGCAGATAGAGCGCCTGACCTTGCCCCGAGTAGCTCCAGACAACCAGCGGAATATGTGCAACCTATCCCGGTCGACCAGTGCAATTCAAAATTGTCATCCTGGGGCAAGAACGCATGCTCCAGAGCGACCAGTGGAAATCCCCATCAGTGTCTTGATCTGATAATTGACTCCCTCTTCTTACTTGCTGTGAATCTCACCCCTTTGCATATGCCCACTTATGGCATTACTCATGGGATTTCACCTCTATTAATTATTACACGCAATTCTGCGGCATTACTACTCATTGGTTTCGTTTGCTGTATGTTGTGTCCACTTGAAGAAGTATTTATTATGCAGCGAGGGAAATTTTTTATATTTCTGGAATAATTCAAAGGATCATGCCAAGAATCTACAGAAGAAATTCCCAACCTCTCTGATAATTATAATCTTTCCACTTGCTCCTCACATATTCATGATAAGTCCCAAAATGTTTTTGAAAGTACCGATTGCATTTTTTACCGATTCTGTTTGTGTAAAGTTCTTATTTAAAAAAATCAGCACATTTTTCACATTTCACCTTCCTTCTGCATCTTGCAGGTTTGGGTTAATATGTGATGACGTCCGTGTTTCAGACTTCAGCATATTCTGTTGCACCCACATTGGAGGATATTGCGCCTCGTGCATAAGAAAGCTGATGGTGCTCGAGTCACGCCCACAAATGTGGGCACAGCATAGGTTACTTTGCAGTTAAGCTTCGAGGTATAACACTCTTGTTTTCGTTTTCTTGAGAGTTTAGTTATCAGACACCATTCGCAGCTCATGAAAATTTGATGACAGAAGCAGTTTTGATTGATATGCCTTCATTTTCATGATTTTATTGTCAATTTAACTACTGGAAATGAAACCACGAAACATAGTGCTCACACATACACACACATATGCGCATACACGCACAGAAAAGGTTGTTCAGAGTAGTGCATGTAAGACAATGCAAAAATGCCTCTGCTCTGCTTTTTCTTTCTGCATTTCAGTCTCATCTGGGGCAACATATTTGTGTACATCCAGTTCCAGGGCCGTGAGCACATTGACCAACACAGCCGATACACGGTCTACGGTGCACTGACTGGAATCGGAGTGCTTGGCATGCTGCTCTTGTTGCTGCTTCGGGGAGGTGGCATCCCCCGCCGCAGAAACAGTCAGCGGGAAACGTGAGTACCAACTAGAAAACATGTGCATAAAGAATGCACTTTGTGCTCTGTCGCTGTCGTCACACCATGGCAATAATTTTAGACATTGTATTGGAGCCTTCATGACATGTACGGCAGCCCTAAATGCACATTTCATGGGGAACTGATGATTAGTGGTATCACGTCGCAGTGGCCCAGTGTTTTTTGTCTTGAGCGGTCGATCCCAAGGTTGTGGGATTGAATCCTGGCTTCGGCATTACGGTGAAGGCAAAATGCAAATGTGCCCGTGTGGTGTGACGTCGGCGTACATTAAATAACCAAAAGGGGCTGAAATTTAAGTGGAGGCCTCCACTGTGATGCTGCTATCTCTCTTCCTTCCCTCACTCATACTCCTTTGTGGCTTTCGTCATGATGTGGTTCAGCTGATAGCCTAGAAGAGAGAGTTATTGCCCCCTTCTCTTCGTAAGAAATTTATTGTATACGTACTGATTAATAGTGAACTGTTTCATCATTCCTCTCCCGTAGTCATGGACTCTTTTTGTGTGTGTGTGTGTGTGTGTGTGTGTGTGTGGTGTGTACTGTGTGAGGTGAACTAGCTTGCCGGAAAAAGTATGCCCAGGTTAACTTCTTACGTTTTTCTTTTCATGCACAGGGGGCACCATGTAAGTAGGGACACATTGAAATATAAGCACAGGAATGATGATGAGGAGTCTGCCACTGGGTGTTGTTCGCAATGCTTTTTATGAGCAGCTCTTATTTTAAGACTGAGGCATCGCAATCGCTGCAGCTTAACTTCTTGCTCTGAAATTTGCTGAGCACCATGTTAAACACTAAAGAGGCCAATTTCAGAGGGAATACTACGACTTTTGACGGTTTATTTTTCTTGCTCTATACCATGCTTGCAAAAGTCTAGAAGAGAAAGAGATTTTGGTAGCATCCTTAATTTTTTTTGTGGGTGTAGAATCAGGGTTATGAAAAATTTGCTCGTGGGCACACAGGTATGGCTAAAGAGTTACAGCATATAGTGCTGGCATTCCAGCAAATGAGCATGCTTAAATTCGAGACAAGGCTGTTATCAGTGTTACTTGCAGAATTTCTGCGCCGTCCCTTTGGTGGCAATGAAGTGCTTAGTTCTCTAATACCTTGCTTGTCTCATTTAAAATGTTTTGCAGAGATTAATGTTGACTCTTTCAAATGATATAGTAGAAAATTAGTGTCGTTATGCATGGGTCCCATGGAAAACAAGCAAATGTCTCAAGAAGTGCTGATTTCATGAGAAAGTGGCTAAACCTTAGAACACTAATGTTGAGTTTTAAGATTGCTACTTATTTTATGTGAGAAACTAGCACCAAAACTGTCTGCTGACACTTTGTTATTGTTCTTCATTTGTTAGTCCTGTTCTTGCTGCATAAAGATGTTTTCATCTGAGAACTAATGGCTAGTTGATTACCGCTTTTGCAGAGACGACAAAAGTGGTCCCGCATCAGAAGTGGACACCAGGCAGCTCAACACAGAGTCAGGCTTCATTGATGCATTATGTAAGTACAGGCAACGCGGCCCCATTTAGAGGATTAAGAACATTTTAAGAGACTAATCTGAAGGACATGTATATTTACGTTAAGGTTAAGGATAAGAAAACGTGTTGTTTGGGAATAGAAACGCTGTCTAGACTGATTTATTTGACATGGTAAAAGGTCTGTTAAAATAATGATAAAAACATATTTTAGTGCCTTCTAGTTAGAAAATGAGTAAAGTAGGAGGTCCTAACTGCTGCTTATGCAAACTCCTAATTTCGTAGATGCAAAAAATGAGGCAAAAAGAAAGCGTAAAAATGCATTCAGCCAATTTAAATAATCAGGCAGGCTTGTTGAACTTTCAGGGAAATGTTTGTGCACTGATATTTTGTTCTGAAACTTTGAAAACAGTGCAACTGCAATTTTGTTGTTTACTGTGGAGTTGTGCTAAAGTGGCATTTCTCTGCAGTGCAGTCAGTGAAGCTTATGAAGACAAGCAAGATGCTCATACTCAGTGCTACATTTTTTTACACCGGTGAGTTTCCTTTTTAATTTCTCTTAGAGAATGCCAAGTTCAAATTAACTGGTTGCGCATCGGCGTAGCAATTCACATCCTGAATGTTTCTTGCTGTAACACTGCTTGTCCGTTGCTCCTTACAATCTTTTTGAAGAAACTTATCATTCATGTGAACATAATGCAGTAACATCGTCTCATTTTCTTTAAGAAAAATTGTGGTTGCGTAATTGCTATAGTATACTAGTACTATACTATAATCTGCAGTGGGAGAAAATAAAATTCGATAATAATCTCAGCAGGAAATTCTACTCTGTCACCTGTTGTACATAAATAGCTTGAACTCTGGCGTACATAGAAAGGTCTTCCATCCTAGAACATTCTTTAGCTGGCATGGAACCTCGATTGTCTTTGAATATGCTCATGTGCACCGTTGCCAACGGCTAAACAAGAACAATTTTTCAGGTTTGGAGTTGTCCTTCTTCAGCGGAGTCTATGGATCTTGCCTGGGCTTCACAAAAAGCTTTGGCAAGGACTCTTCCAAGTTTCTCGGCATCAATGGGCTTCTTATTGGTGCTGGAGAAATCACAGGTAGGAAGCGGGCCACACACGCAGGTGGTGCCAGAACTTGCTGGTAACATCCTTTAGTGCCTAATATTGGTCTTTTGTCATTTCTTTTGTTGTTGACCATCTAAATAAATCAAACATTCATTCGTGTTGCCATACGTCAAAAGAAACTTTCATGAGCTAGCTGGCATGTTTACTGTTCTGAAAGCTACAATTCTCGATTTGAGACACAAAGAAGGGATAAACTCACATCTTCTACGTGCTAACTACTTTGAGCTGCTAGGTAAAAAACCAGGTTGGTTAATTGGATGTGTATGTGTGCAAAAAAAAGAAGCTGACCCTAAGCTGGCGCCATTTTCCAGCGCATGTGCTGGGTAAGCTTGCAGCCACCAATTCACACCATCAACTTCAATCACAGCTGATCACCTATGGTGTAAAAAAAAAATTTTCTTCACATTTTTATTGTTCTGCAAGAACGCGCCGCGGTTGCACAGCAGAAATTCTCATCCACCCAGGTGATAAATTATGCTGTTTCTCTCGGCTTTTCATGGGCCTACAGTGTGGCCAGCCACTGTGTTCAGGACTTTCGTTGTGCATCTTTTGACTTATTCACATCGTGAGAAGTCACTACGTAAATAAATCGCCACACTGAGGCTTTTTGAAGCCTTCCTGTTCATGAAAAAGCAAACAAATACATGCGCTCGCCAGAATATGTTATCAATGTTACCTTAAAACGTGGAGGGATTCATCTTGAAAGTTATTTTCTACATTTATTTTTCATGTGTGGCTTGAGGTGGTTCTGAGAGCTTGTTACAAAGGGCTCCAGGCATAACTCTTGAGTCAGTCAGAGCATGTCATCATAACTTGAATTCTAGAACTTTATTTCCCTTTAAGATGTGGCACAAGTGAGAGAGGAATGTTGAGAGACACCTTAAGGCATTCGTTGCACACCTGTGAGAAACTGTGCGGTTGCCACACAGGTGGGCTGCTCTTCAGTATTCTGGGCAAGCGGACCAACAAGGCTGGTAGGGACCCCATCATTCTTCTCGGCTACCTCGTGCACATCGCTGCCTTCTACACGATCTTCATAAACCTACCGGCAAATTCGCCGCTGGGACCAACCTCGGAGCCTGCCTACATCACGAGCAAGTGCGTCCCTTCTATACTTTGATGCAGCTCACAAAAAAACGCAACAAACACTCCGAAAAGAGACTCTCCAAACCTATGGTCATGACTTTGCAGTCAACGACCTTTCACATTCTATGAACGTGTTGTTACTACGTTAGTAGGTGTAAGGTGCTTGGTTTGGGAAATGCTGAATGCCTGTGATTGGAGGGCCTCATTGGGTTAGGAGCTGTTTTTCCGCATTACAAGAACACATACGGAAGAAGGCCTTCTTAGTAAGTCACTGCAGCAGCGACCAGGGCTCGGCTCTAAGTGAAATCTACTGCAGCGTATTCTTTTGAAATACACTGCACTGAGCAAGATTGTGCCTTTTTCTAATTCAACCATAATGGCCATGCTTCTTTAAACCAGTCATCTTGCTGGCAAGGAGCAAGCTCAGTTATTTTTAATTAATAAAGCTTAATTATTTTTTATAATGTGGTCATTGGAGGCTGAAAAGTGGCAGCCTACAAGTGGTGGTAATGTGTGTTCTCAGGTTCATACAGTTATTTCCATCTTTTGTTGTTTTCTGTGAGAATACATTGTTATTCACGCATTGTTCAGCAGGCCCATTGTTTTTGCTGCCGCCCGTGCTTCCTTGCTTATAAGTCAGATGCAATGTGTGCAGATGCGTACATGCATATTACTACCTGGCTTCACTAAAACTATCAGAAGTTACATTGCAGGCTACACTGCGAGAGTCAGGGTGTTTGCAAACAAGAATGGCTAGTTGGGTATGTGAAAAGCGTGAAACTGTTCCCTTGTCATTGTAAAGTGTAGTGCTGTCTGGCGGTGCTACCTGATTTGAGTCTACCTGTGTTGTTACACACAATCACTTATTTTCAATAATATGCAGTGGACTGGAATTTTGCTGCAAGGGGTAACATTTTATCTGTCTATTCCTTATTTTTATGACAATGTCTTTGTTTGAATGATGTAATTTCTTATTCTTTCTTTTTTGCAGCCTCTACCTTGCCTTTGTGGGCAGCTTCCTGCTCGGATTTGGAGACAGTTGTTACAACACTCAGGTCGGTCTGTTACAAAGATAGCACATCATTGCAGCATGGCAGATATGTGTGGTTGCTGGCAACATGCGTGGAGCCTCTCGTGTGCCTTAATTAGTGCATCACTACACTGATTTATGACACTGTAATAAGCATTTACGTGATTAGCTACGAGCGCCTGAATGACTGTAAAGATGAAAACGCAAGGGTGTACCTTGACATTGATTCAATAAGTGACAGAAGCAGTGCATTTTTAATTACTAACTGCATCCGCTCAGGGGGAAGAAAGATGTAAATTGCAGCATATGTAGCCCAGCATGCGATTAGCGTTATATCGGTTACGTGGTCTGCGTGCTTCTCCCGAGAAAGATCTGAAGAAATATACGCCTAAATTTTTGTAGCGGCACACACAGATTCGAGGTTACTAGTGTTAAGATGATATGAAGGCAATGCAGTATTATGAAGAGAATTGCGCATGTGCTTGCATTGATTAGTGTTAAATTGTATATTCCACTTGTTAATCCAGTTGAGAACATTGTTGATATTGGTCTGAAGAAGACTTGCGTCAGAGTCACTGTTAATTTTGCGGTATATGATGCAGTCATCTGCAAAAGGTTTAATTGATGAACGCACGCAGTTGTGTAGGTCGTTGATATAGATAAGAAAAGGAAAAGGGCCCAGCATAGAGCCTTGTGACACATCCGAGTGAATTGGAGAAGTGAAGGGAAAACTATTATTAGCTGTGATGTTAACATCAAGGTTAACTTTACTTAGTTTAAAAAAAATCAGTTGATGAGAAACCTTGTCAAATGCCTTTGAAAAATCTAGGAATATACAGTCAACATTTGTCTCACTCCAACATTTCCAACACTTCTATCGCACTTACTTTCAGTTCATCCATTCACACTGTCTCAGGAGAATAATCACTTTCTTGCAGATCTATTCCATCCTTGGATTTGTGTACTCGGATGACAGTGCACCAGCATTCGCCATCTTCAAATTCATTCAGGTATCTTATGATATTGTGACTATAAATAGAGGTTGGACATTTCGGTTGAAACCGAAAAACACCGATAAAGGTACGCTGAAAGCATTTTGAAAGGTTCAGTTTAAACCGAAAAAGGTCAGTACCTTTTCATGCACACCGCGAACTCTCGACGACGGGAGAACATTACAACAATGTTCAATCCAGAGGCATGATGTGAGACATTTGGATCGTTGGTTTAAGTACAGCAGTTGAGAGTTTTGAGGCATTGTTCATGGCCTCACGAATGGGGAAAGAACGGCAGCCGTGTTTCCCGACCCTCACAAACCTGTCAAGCCTCCGAGGAGGGGTGCCTGCGGCAAGGCAGGCACTTCGAGGGGCGAAGGACAGACCAGAGCATTTGCAGCGCAAGTGCTTCCCGTAAAGCTTCCAAAGCCCGACAGTTTCTTGCCATGTCGCACTTCTCAGACACAAGCATGCGCAAGCCTTTGTTTCTTTTTTGCATCACCTGTGCTCTTACATGAAACTCGTGTACCTTTTTTTTATTTGTTTTTTTGTTTTATTTCAGGTACTGATTTTTCTAAAGTGCGAATTTATGTTTTAATATGCATTTTGTCATAACGCTAATTTTCATCATGGCAATAGCATTTTTTTCTATACCAGCTTAGCTCTATATATGACCAACTGTGCATTAAATAAAAGTGCATAAAACAACATGCAAGAAAAAAAAAGCCAAAATTAACGCTACCTTACATTTAGCTGTACACTGATGCCTCTTATCTCACCGAAAAAAGACTATATTTCTTCAGCGAAAAATAATATTCACCGAAAAAAAAGACGAAAGTTGTGTTTGCAAATAAACACCGAAAAAAGTCAGCCGAACTCTCAGAAAATAAAAACCAAAAAATTCTACCCCCTATTTATAAACAACTTCGTTGCATGCTCGGGGTTTGCAGGCTGGGCTCCCTGAGAAGTGTACATGCTTCAACCTCCACCTTTATTTTGGGACTACCTACAATTGCGTATCTCAAACTGCTTTAACGTTCAGCCAGTCATTAATGTAATTGGATTTGGGGATTTCATGAGGGCTGTTGCACATTTGCATACTCTTTTCTGCGTGCATTTCAGACAAGAAGGGATATATGCTATGGAGCAGCTCTCAGCATCTTTGGAAAGCTGCTCAGAGTTCTCAACCTTAAAAAGATTGAGAACTTCTGTGCTTAGCTCTGTGAGCACCAGCTTGAATTTACATGCGTTCATTCCACTTTTCGTGCACACTTTTAAGTTTAAAATATATCAATTTAAGTGGCATTTCCACAGTTTAAATTGCAGGGCAGATGCTCTTCAGCTGTCTAGCAGAAGCAGTGAAAGTGGCGTAAAGGCAATCACCGAAATAGCAAGTGCATGCAAAATTCAACTTTGCATTTCCTGTAGTAACATAGCAATATTTTTTTGACACATATCTAACCTCATGATGCAAACATGTCCAGATATACAAGTTTCCTGCCTCGAAAGGAGAAGGAAGTGTGCAAACTGCAAGTTACTGGTGGTGCTGTGTGCAGTGCGGAGGCATGCTGTGCCATTGTTTGAAAATCTACTTATGCCTGCTCGCTTACAACTGACTCACTCATGTCACTCATTATTACTCAGCAGAGTCTCTATATGTGCCTCACTTGACATAGCTTTCATAGCTGTTATTTATTCGAAGGGGATGCTAGTTACTGCATATCTGAAGCGGCTACTAGTTACTGACATATTAAACATCGTGTAATATTGGTTCTTTTACAGCGGCTTACGTAGTTTCAAGAAAATGTCTTACTTCAATTCTGATTAGAAAATTCCTCTTCTCATCTGTTTCATATTCTGTCTATTGTAAAATTTTTAAGAAAAAAGACAGCCATTTGAGTGTTTTATCTTGAAGAGCCCACTTAAAGCTATTTGTAGGTTAAAAGTGCCGGGCAGAGATTACCTATTGTGAGCTCCTGGTTATGCTGCCCACTTAAAGCTATTTGTAGGTT
This sequence comes from Amblyomma maculatum, assembly GCA_023969395.1. Taxonomy (NCBI): domain Eukaryota; kingdom Metazoa; phylum Arthropoda; class Arachnida; order Ixodida; family Ixodidae; genus Amblyomma; species Amblyomma maculatum. The sequence continues at coordinate 15,961 of JAJIZL010058588.1, forward strand.
AAAAGTGCCGGGCAGAGATTACCTATTGTGAGCTCCTGGTTATGCTGTATGGTCATAGCTGACTATATATACAGTCGAATCTGCATATATTGAACTTGAACGATATGGCAAATATTTTATTATATAATAGATTGATATATAAAAAAAATGGCAATATACTATTTTGTTTGCGACCTAAAAGTTAATACATTGCAGTCACATTAGCAATGCGCCTCTTACAGTGACGTGCCACTTTCTAGGCATTGCTAGGCCTAAAGTCATGCACATCAAATCCACAGTGAATGACACTTTGGAACTAGCTGTTGCTTGTTATAAGATATGTCCAGTCATGATGCCAGTACACTGCAAATAAAATAATTTGTCAATAAAATTAAAGTACAGTTGGTTTCCCCTACACCTATGGCAGGGAGCACATAGCACATGAGCAAAGCTTTAGTGCACCACTCTTATGCACCTTTTCGGCATTTGAGCCGTGTCGCTGGTGGTGCCATTGCTGGTGCAACCTAACAAAAGGGAGCCACGCGTGAGTTGTGAGCCAAAGAGAATTCTAAGAAAGTTTCCTTGGCTTGCGAGAGAAATAAGGAGTGCTTTGTATCTGTACCTACATACATGCTAACATCTGTGAAATTCTTCGCCTCAATATATCGCAAAACACTTAGTAGCCATGCTCAAATTTTGTATTGGGGAGTACCGTAATCATCCTTAGAAGTTTTTATTTCAGTATTTTATGTGGACTTTCTCCTTGCTTAGCCTGTTCATTCACTTTCAAGCCGAACAGTACCAGTATGAAAAGACAACAGTCATAATTTGTTTTGCCCCTTCCTTATACCGTGTCAGGCGATAGCAGCTGCCATTGCCTTCTTCTACTCCAACTACCTACTGCTACCATACCAGCTGCTCATCCTGGTGGTGTCAGCCACCGTGGGCACACTCAGCTTCTGGATCATCGAGTGGCAGACCTACGTCGAGCACCGGCGCCATCGAAGCCACACCACCCCTGATGAGAGTTCAGCCGAGGGACCATGTACGTATTAGCCCCCTTTGTTGGATTATTTGTCTGTTTTCTGGCTATTTTTCACATATTTAGAGATGTGGCAGTGTTTTGTCATGCAGGGTCTTAACAGTTTGGCCCAAAGCCATCTGCGTATGAAAATTAATGAAGGAGGCTGAATCCCACTTATCATGCGCTGAGGCTGCTTATCGGAGTTCATGAATTAAAGAAATTCAGTAATCGCTATCAATACCGAATCGAAAAATCTGAAGTGCCGTTTTTCTACTCCTGTATTTGTAAAGAGACATTCTGGCTTGCTGGGTACAAGCTATCTTAATTGATATATGAAAAATGGTACTGGCATTTGGTGAACATCAACAATTTGGATATCATACTATTCATGCAAAAAAAAATCTGATAACATCAGCAGTCCAAGAATGAAAAAAGTAAACAGCCAGTGTGCTCTCATTGTGACCAAAAAATTGGCAAGGGCTAAATAGCAATGGATGTGCATTGTGGTAGAGACCAGTAGTTTTCAAACTTCATTGCATGGAACCCTTGGGCTCCTTTCATTACACAGTCAGCTGTTCCGTACTGAATTTTTGTCAAATTTTTTTAGGGACTGTGCATCCGCATTTTTGTGTGTGCGCATGTCAGTTTGGAAGAGGATAGAAGCACAGACATGCAAGTTTTCTCAGCACTGTAGTGCACATTGTTATTCCTGTTCTAGCATTTTGTGCCTCCTAACCCGGCACTTATACCACTGTGGCACCTCAGCTCAGTAGGATCCTTTCAGCTTATTTTGCAGTCCGAAAGGGACTAGGGCACCATCCTGGAAAATAAATAATGCAGAAAAAAACTGCAGAAAATTGTCTTTATGTTAGCACAGGGTTATATCATGGAATCCAACAATTGTGTTACAACTTGCTGACATTTTCCGTAGCAGGTGTAGGCAGTATGTAGCTGTTATGATGATGATGGAACATTGATGGCTGATGTGTCGTCATTTGTGAGACAAGGCAGTAATTTACTTATTATAGCATCTATCCATGTGCAACCAAACAGCTACAAAGGAAAGGCATACAGCTGTCCAATGAGGATAGAAACATTTTTAGTGTGCTAGCACTCATGTGCTCACCATCACTGAACAAGAATTTTGTCCGATCTTGTTTGTGCCCGCTGTTTTGCAAAGTCACAACCACGTGGCCTCACGCGAGTAATTCAAACTCGGTCCGCTGTAGCGGCTCAAATGCACGAGTCTCCCCGACAGGTTTTTCAAATTCGCCAGCCAACAGAGAGAGGGATAAAGTCTGTGACTGACCAATGGCCTCTGGTAACACTTTCATGCTAAAGAAACAAACTATCAGAGCAGATTTCGATCAATCAGGTTCGAACCTGGGTACTCGGAGTCAGTAGCTGAGTAACCGCTGAGACACTGGCAGGTACTCTCGCCCGCTGTAACTGGAGTTAAGCATCCACCATTTGACGGGGCAGATCCCTAACGATGCCACAAGTCGGTTTAAACTTGTGGCCTCCGAGATCAAGGGCACTCTTGCAATGCAGCTGATCACAGAGGCCATGGTTATACCGCTGTCGCAGCAGCTCTCAGATGGTGCCACATGGATAGTTGGAACTGCAGCTTCCCTGCTTTTGCAGTATAATCGGTTTAACCTGGCGTACATTTGATCCTCAGTGTTGCTTCAACTGTTTTTGTGACTGATAGAAGTGTGCTGTACCAATTCTGCTTTTTCCTTATAAAGGCAGCAGTGAGGATGAAATGTGCACATTACTGGTGAGTGGGCATATTGTTGTGAACATAAACAGTAGAAAGCTAATGTAACCTATAAGGAATATATGCAAGTGCATGTTTGTCTTTGAACACTTGGTACAACCAAGGCAGCATGTGCAGTTATCGACTTGATTGATTGACTGGCTAAATCCTTTATTAAGCAAGTATTTATATCATCTCGTGAAAATTAGATACTTGCCCTCCTGATGGTGAAACTGTTCTTGTGAATTGAATTTATTATGCTTTTTTTATCTGCATTCGAGGCTAGGTATCAACAGCAGTAAATAGCTAGCTAGCCGAAATGAAGCAAGAGCTAAAATGAATGAAAATCGTTTGCTGAATTGTAAAGCTTTACACTAAATATGTGGTACTGCACTTCATAGATGAAAATTTTGTGGCCAAATTGCACATCTGACATGTTCTCTTCGCACTTTTTTTACATAGCACTGATGTGAAGAGGTGTAGCTGATGCATAGTAAGTATATATAAATGTGCGTGCCCCATGTGCAACTGGGCTGTTGTTTGCAAGTGTGTGTATTTGCCTGCAACATTTTGTTTCAGAATGTAATGTGCTTTCTTACATGCTGTTCCGTGCATGCTTTGTGCAGCCATACTAGGTATTGTGGCTTTTCTGCTAGCATGTGCGTGCATGAGATTGTGCCTTGCCGCATCATGATCAAGCTGCAGCCAGTATTTGTCCTCCGCAGCATGCGTTGCTTTGGTGAAAAATGTTGCCTTGCAAGATACGTTTTGAGGTCAAATTTTGTGTAATTTGAGCCTAATTGCACACCTCCTTTTGGTGGAATGCTTGCTCAGTACGCATCAATTTTGGTGCACACTGTTTTTGAAGCTTGTTAGAAAGAGTGAAAAATCCTAACAGCTCCTAAAGGCCACCCATGCCTCTCATTGTTCCGAAAAGAATTTTCAGTGGAATTGTGCCACCTGTTTCTAGTGTTGGCTACATGCAGAGCGGCTCCCTGTGTCTTGGATGCTGAGCGGACAGTTCACAGAAGGGCTGCGGTTGTGACGTCTAAAACATGACGACAGGTTCGATGTTTTTCTGTGGTCTAAACTGTGTATTCATTTATTTGCATCAGTGCGTGGTGAGCTAATTCACACTTGCATGACAACGTACATGGCCGTGTTTGCTTCTTTGCCATTGGGTGAACATAGCTTTGTAGGAATTCCCAAGGCATAATGAACTATAGTTAAATCTGCATATAGCAAACTTCGATGTAGTGAATTCCTATAAATTAAAAAAATTCTCTATTCCCCCTGTGCTACTCCGGTTAAAGCATGTGTATTTGTGAGCTCCATGTAATGAAATGTTGCATCATGGTGGTTGACCTCGACATTGCCACACTGCTGGCACTCTGCAGGCACCAACATGCATAGTGCATGATGTATCCTTGTCTTCCTCTCAAATCTGTGCTGCTGTTCTGTAAGTCTTGTCCCGTTAAATGGCTGTTCTAAGAGATACGTTTGTCAGTGGCATTCTGGTAGCGCCATGTGGTGTACCATCCCATGTACGGAGATTGGTACAACTTCCACCAGCACCTCACCGGAGCTGTACATCATGTTTTAGTGGTGCTCTTCTCCTGCCTGCACCTGTGTCGCAAGCGTTCTGCCTTTCTGCCAAGCCCAAACCATCCCAGCGATGCCTGTGCACTGCTTTCAGCAACGTGAACATGTGGCGCATGTCCAATATACACCTACTCTGCTACCACTGCTGGGACCTTAGCCACGTCCTGCCACCATTGATCATGCCGGAGAATATGAGACTCCCACCAGGCACGCCTCGACTTGGCTACGATGAAAGAGCGCAGGGCATTGAGCAGTACCTGGCCGCTCAGGTGCTGTACCCAACCCTACATCACCACCAGTCTACCAGCTACTGTGGCTCAGTGGTTAAGACGCTCGGCTGCTAAACCTTAGTACCCGGGTGCGAACCTGACTGCAACAGCCTCGTTTCAATGGAGGTGAAAGGCAGAGGTTTCTGTGTGCTGTGCAGTATCACCACACCTTAAAGGTCACCAGGTGGTCCAGATTATAAGGTGAAAGCCTTAATAAGCTCATGGGTGTCCGTCCGCAAGAAGTGTCACACTTCTTTGTGAGATTCCACGGGATATCGCGAAGTTGTGATGTCATCGGCCATGAACGGATGTGACATCATCATGACATCACATCTAGTCATGACCGATGATATCACCAGGCAATTTACGCATTACGAAGCTGAACCTGCCAGGCGTCCGATCCAGGTGTCCGTGCTGCACCTTTTATTTGGCACTTCCTCAAACGCCACACCACACAGCATACAGAAGCAGATGAAGTAAAGCAGGAATCAGCAGCATTTCAAACAAAGGCTTTCGCCTCATCGCACCTTAGTGGTTCAAAGAGACTTGAAAACATTTTTTCCATAACCCTCCACCACGGCACTCCTTTATCCCTTTCATTCACGGCCACCATCTTCCCTTGTCGCATGGCTCAGGTGTCCACTCAGTAGTGTGACAGTTACTGTGGCTTTGCTTTCTTATAAACCAATTCATATCTTTTTTTACTAATTCACGATTGCCAAGGCAATTTGTTCTGCTGAATCTACCCTGATCATCCCCTGGCCAACTCGGAGTCACATCCCCTCGCTGGAAAAACTGAAGATGGCTTGCCATTAAATTTCCAAGGGTTGTGAAAAGACGTATGTGGACCTAGATATGTTTCCTTTTTGGTTTTGTGCCTCAGCTGGTGCATCCCCATTTGACCTTGGGAGCACAATAAATTCGCGTCATCGTATGCGTGGAGAGTTTGTTTTGACAGCTTAGCTCTAGCTGTGATGGCTAGCAATGAACTTGGCAGCGTGCCACATACGTTGCAAGGCCAGTAGTGCTCCTTGCTTTTACTCATCGAATTTGGCAGAGTGCCTCACTGTGAGGTCGGTGGCGGTTTGATGCTCTGGAAAAAAATTCAGCAATGGCTTAGCTCAGCTAGGCCAACATATACGTAGCGAAAGCTTGGCTCGGAATCTCTGTCGCTCTGCATCTTGACGCTGCTTGGTAAGATGTTATTCCTGCTCTTTTGACATCTCGGACACACACTTAGCCTTTTTAGTTTCATTTGTACACTGTCGGGTGCCCTCACGACAAGCAATGATTTCCGGGTCATCCGATGCAGCTTCTTGCAGTCTCCGAAGGTGCTGCTTACTCTACGTGCATGCATTGTTCGCTTCTTCATCTATGGCACATCTCATTAGCAAGCACACATGCTCAGGCTTTTATGTTTATCTGCACATGTGATCATATGGAGTCAGAAACGATGAAGGGGACTCGGTGTAGCGGAGTGGATCGGCAAACGTTTTGCTTATGCACAATGAGGCTGCATAACGAGGCACGTGACGTCACTAGGTGGCACAGCAGTGGAGACCAGCGCGGCACAGTGGTAGAGCATCTCTGGAATGGCGCATCTGGATGCCATGGTTATGGAGCATGCCCAGTTGTAGCCTATGACAGGCACGGTGAAACCTGCTTCTACTAGCCTAGTGTAGCTTTAGCTGCAAAACTTGATTTCACTTGGCCAAACTGGCAGAGTGCCGCATACGTTGCTGAGTCAGCTGCAGTGCTTGCTTTCATTCGGCAGACTTGACAGAGTGCCATATTGTGGGGCGGTAGCAGTACAGTGTATTTCGGAAAAAGTGCTTTCACTTGGTGAACTAGACAGTGCCTCACTGCAGGCCAGATGGTGGTTCAGTGTGTTTCGGGAAAACTTATTTTCACTTGGCAAACTTGGCACAGTGCCATCTCAAGGGGCGGTAGCAGTACATTGTGTTTCAAAAAGCTTACTTTCACTTGGCGAACTTGGCAGATGTGCCACATAAGTTGCAGGGCCAGCTGCAGTACTCCTTGCTTTCACTTGGTAAACTTGGCAAAGTGCTATATTGTTGGGCAGTAACAGTGCACTAGGCAAACTTGGCAGAGTGCCTAACTGTGGGGCCAGTGGCAGTTCGGTGCGTTTCGGAAAATCTTTTACTTGGCGAACTTTGCAGAATGCCACATACATTACAGAGGCTGCAGCAATGCTCCTTGCTTTCACTCGGCAAACTTGGCAAAGTGCCACATACATTGCAGGGCCTGCAG
>JAJIZL010058595.1:969-48580 GCA_023969395.1 Amblyomma maculatum
GATGACAATGATCCTACACTTCCCCTTTTATGCCTCGCGTACTCGAAAATTCAGAGCGGTTCTCTGGCATGTAGAAGTTGTTAGGTGACAATGATCCTAACACTCCCCCTTTATGTCTCTCGTATTTGTGCCTTCAGGGTGTGTGTCTAACTTGTTGAACTTGGGGATGACAATGATCCTACACTTCCCCTTTAATGCCTCGCGTACTCGAAAATTCAGAGCGGTTCTCTGGCATGTAGAAGTTGTTAGGTGACAATGATCCTAACACTCCCCCTTTAATGTCTCTCGTATTTGTACCTTCAGGGCTTGTGTCTAGCGTGACTCTGGCATGTGGAAGTTGGGAGGTAAAAACGACCGTAATACTCCCCTTTTAATGCCTCGCGTAGTAGAAAACTCAGAGCGTTTGTCTGACATGTGAAAGTTGGGAGGTGACAACGATCACAGCCCTCCCTCCTTACAAGCTAGCATACTCGGAAATTAATGGCGTGTCTCTGGCATGTGAAAGTTGGGAGGTGACACTGATCATAGCACTGCCCTTTTAAAGCCAAGCATGCTCGAAACTTCAGAGCGTATCTGACATGTGGAAGTCGGGAGGCTACAAAGATCCTAACACTACTTTTTTAACGTGTCGCATCCTTGAAACTACAGAGCTTGCTTCTTGAATGTGAACGTCGAAAGGTGACAAATAGAGGTCCTCGCATCTTCAGAAATTCAGAGTGCGCTTGTGGCATGTGGAAGTTAGGAAGTGACCAAGATCTTTGAACTCGACATTTAAAGCCTCGAATCTTCTAGCATTCCAATACTCAGACTAATACCATTAAAGTTCTACAAAACATTTGCCCCTCTAATGGTTGCATGAAAGCTGTTTGTATTAAATTATTTCTTTTTATTGTTTGTGATGTGCTTCAGCACTTGACAAATCTTGAATAATATATACGAATTTTTCATCAGAACAGAAGTTTTGCTAAGGTATCTGTTTCCACAAGGACGGCGCCCTTCATCTCATTCCGATATTTGTATTTCCACCATATTCTAATATATTTGACAAGGTAGGTCAAGAATTGTTAGGCATCGCGGGCGCACAATCTCATATCTCCAAGTCAGTAGAGATTTCAAAAGGGCAAAATGTACAGAATAGGCACTAGTCTATTCATAGCCTACTCGCAAGCGCCAAAAACTGATGCACAGTAATAATCTGGTTTGGTTTGTAGGCTTTAACAACCCAAAGCGACTCAGGCTACGACAGACGCTGCAGCGGAGGACTGCGGAAATTTCGACCAGCTGGGGTTTTCAAACGTGCACTGGCATCGCACAGCACACGGACGCAATTGGCATATGCGTATAGTTAAGTGAAGCATGCAATTTTTTTAAAATCTCGGGACACTACTTACAAAATTAGCACATTAGGGTATTAGAACGGTGTCATCTCTTTCCTAGCCGGCTGACAGATTACGATCAGTTAGTAAATTACTAAAATAGCCGCACACTCAACGAATTAAATTTATTGTCCTAGGTGCCTTTTTTCTTTCTTTTATGCCCCAGTAGCGTTACACCATACCATATCAGTCAGATACTGTCTATACCATATACATCATGCAATTCAGTTACGTCAGATACCGTTTTTCCGCCGGTGATACGAGCGCCCTCATTTTCACCTTTCGAATTCTCATCTCGATATCGTAATATCGATTCGTAGCTTAAAAGCATGCCCGTCCGGCTTGATGATAATCACATTAGACTGAGTATCAATGAAACTAAACACATTTTTCTTGAACAAATTGGCCAGTCCCGCCTATCTCAGACTTAACCACCGTAAAGTAGTATATCCAACATCTGTAATACAATTGCGCATCTAAATTCCTTTTTCGTCCTGGCAACAAATGACTGGAATCGCCTTCCTATCGACGCAGTTCATCTCGCTTATCGAGCACACTTCAAAGCATTCATTGAAACACCTTTCAAAAACTGTAACAGACCACTCCTTATATAACGCCTCTAAGAGGCGTAATTGACGTGTAAATAATTAAATACGTTTATAATAGCAACAGAAAATTCAAGTCCCATTTCCAGCGGTTAGTTAGTGAACATAAGTTTTTTTGTCTAACTTTTCATAAAAATGCTCCTGGAAGCCCATTGTAACTGTATATGGAATAACTTCGCCGACCCATAGACATACGAAATATAGTTCGTGCTTTAGTGCATGTAAACCGTAAGTGGTCACATTATTTTAGCCCCATTGACAGTATTGTTTTAGCTTATATTGGTAGCTTGCCTCTAGTGCGGAAATATGGATTTAGATTTGCTGAAACCGCATCGAAAGTTTGATGCTACTTCAGTGGTTGTCAAAACCCGTCTTCGGTGAATTTTGTGCCGACCAAGGTCGCTTTCTGTATGAATATAGATGTACTAAACTCAGACATTTTAACAGTTCATTTCAAAAAAATAAAATCAAGACGAACTATAGCGCATCATTACTATAATGACAAGTCCCGAATCTTGTACACCGCCATCCTTCATTAATTTAATAATAGAACAATCTCCAAGCCTATCAGATTATTTTCTGTTTTACACAAAAAGTGCACTTCTTTCACTTTCGTGCGCAGAGAACGTAATTCAGCTATTTTATGTAAATTGCTTGTTTCCTTACTGTACTGTTGATCTTTGAGATTATGGTTTTTATGAATTCTGTTTTTCACCTGAAGTGGAAAAGCTATAGCAATTTTTTTATTGTTTCCATGCGCAAAATGCTTTACCGCTGCTTTCTCTACCGTGTGTCGATAGCTGGTGGTGCCAGGGTCAAAGTGAAGGAATTGGTCTACCCTTTTATCCCAGCACAATATGCTGCATTGTATTGTCAGTAATTGGAATGAACTGAAACACAAATTTTAAAGAGCCGAGAGTAAGGCCGGGAAGGAGATGATGAAGGACGCAAAAGCGATTGCTTCCTGCACAAATGGTACACTTGCCACCCATGAAAGTACAGGGATGCCGGAAAAATGCCTATCTCAGCTACTAGAGCAGTTCGCTCTCTTAAGCACTGGAACTGTTTTTGTACAAGCACTGGACTGAAATTACCGTAGCTAAAAATTATAATTGAGAGGTCAAAAATCCCCATCCTAGGTGGCCGCCTTTTTCGTGGGGCAAATTCGGAAATATTCACTTGTCTTATGCAAAGTCAGGGAAGGTACGGTGTAACTATACTATTACCTGGAACTCCACTGATTTGGTTTGCTTTTACCGTGGTGTCACTCAGTTTTTGCTTCTTAGTCTCCGGAGGTGCGAACGAAATAAGGGCAGTTATGCCGTCTTTCAAGCAGTGATGCCTAATTTTTGTTTCCTTTGAGAAACGTATCTCTAAATAAACGCAGTAGTGAAAGGCGTTGATGCATTTCCCACAAATCAATGTCTGCCGCGAACCAGCGTTAAAAACATAATTCAGCGAACGAAAAAACTTCAGCAGGTACGAATGCTAGCTGTGGTGACCTCATGTTGTAGAAAATACACATGAAACACCTATCATAGTAATTTTACTCCGGGTGACAAATTCGCATCCGTGATGGAAATGTTGGTTCTCACCAGTCCTGCTAATGCTTCCGTGGTTTCATAAGCCAGCCAGGTTTCTTCGCAAAGGTAAGGATTTGTTTTATGAGTGTCGTTTTCGCATTCCTGGAAAAAAATAAAAACATGCATTAGTGTTACATTACGCTGCTACGCTAAGCTAACTGTCTCATCCATCACATTAAACAGCGTGAGAAAACACGGCACAAAAGAGGAGACTACACAGGATGAGCGCTGACTCTCAGCTATCAGATCATCACATAATTTCACATCACAAAACATCGGAACAGATGTATGAGCAAACCCAACATTTTTCTAACCACAATTAATTTGCATATGTAGATAATAAGATGAATAAACGGTGGTCTGCTTTTCAAGTAGGTTGTTTACATACTTTTGTGTTTTTAGATGCTTAATTTCTTTCGGTGTTTTCTTTCGCTCGAGCGGATAAATGTAGTGTACCATGGCGAATAAAGTTAGTTGGGAGTCCGTGCTCATCCTCTATCGTTCCTTCTGTTGTCCCACTCTTTTCTCGAGCTGTTAGATGCGATGGATCGTTCCCAACTCGCCCAAATCACTCTCCTTCTCATATTTTCATGCGGCTGTTGCAAAGCACATTATTTTATTTTCTAGCTTCATGCTAAATTTTATGCCAATGTACTTCAAAGTCAACCAACAAAAGACGCTTTATTCCATTTCGGCAATCTAGAGACCGACAGTGGATGAAAATGGGATTGCCTCTAGGAATATAAAGGGCAGTTATTACAGTTTTGTTCGATGAGCGCAGTTACGAATCATGAATACCTTCTTCAGCAAACGAACGAAGCGGAAGTCAGCATGGAAAAGCCTTAGCAGGAAGACTAAAACTGATATATACTTAATACTGTGTTCTAACTTCGGCATTGTGCAGGATGTAGAGGTAATCAGAAAGGTGCGATTCAGTGACCGCAGGGTGGTAAGTCTCGAGCTAGTCAATATATGAAGAGACCAGAGACTTGGAATGGTAGCCGTTAGGTATAGGGGTTGATGAAGAATACTTGAGTAGTCTGCGAATCGCTGAGTGAGGCGACAAATTGCAGAGTGTTAATGACCTAAACAGAAAAAGGAGATATGCAATAAACCTAAAATTAATATGTTCAAGACTAAGGAACATTGAATAGCCTCTGAAACGGACAGCCGTTTACAATGTGCAGCGAAGCACTGAAAATGGTAGGCCAACTTGTTTACTTGGGAGACGTAATAACCGCAGATCTGGACATAGAAAGTGAAATAAATAGGAGAATCAGATTCGAGCGGAGCGCATTGGTCAAGCACTCACCGATCATGAATAGCAGCTTACAGTACCGCTCAAGACAAAAGCATATAACAGCTGCATCTTACCGGTACTCACCTCTAGGGCTCAAACATGGAGGCTAGCAAAAAGGTTTCGTGCTTAAGTTGAGTACAACGCGGAGAGCTGTGGAATGAAATATCGCAAGTACGAGAGAGAAGCCAGCGAAGTGCTTCAGAGAAATAATTTGATTTAAATATATACTATTCGAAATCAAGAAGCAGATATGAACATTGGGAGGATATATAATGCGAATACAGGATTACCGATGTTCGCTTAGGGTAATAAATTGGGTCCCAAAGGAAGGAAAGCATAGCAGGTGGCGGAAGAAAGTTATGTGGGTGCATTAGGTTAAGAAGTTCTCAGGGGTCACGTGGATGCAGTTAGCACATGGCTGGGTTAATTATATGAATATTGGTGAGGCCTTTACCTTGCAGGAGGTATAGTATGGGTGAGGACGATAGTGATGATTCCAGTTCAACAGGAATAAACCGAAGTAGCGTGGAGTAAGCCATAAAATAGGGGCCGTTCTGGTCACATGGGTAAGCCATGCAGGGCCTGTTCAAGGTAAATGCGAGTATTTACACATGGTGTTCAAATAGACCTCTTTTCGGCTAGTTGCCCGCATATGCAGCGGAAATACGGCTGCCCGGATTCAACCCGGATAGCTGAATATGGCAATTTTAATGAGAGAACAATATATAGTCTGTCGATAACAAAACATTATGTCCAGACACTGTAAAGCCAAAAGCCACGGTGACGTCACAGCCGCATGATTTCTCTCAGGAATTTTTAACCATCACTAAAATTAGTTGTGTTAAACGTGCTATCACTCAAAGTTATCAAAACATGACGTATACATGCGAATGAGTGAATGAGTGGCTATGACATATCTCAGATATTTTCCTCTCATGGAGTATTTCATTGCTTAAAAAATATTAGAAGAACATTCATGCTCCATCTGAAGGGCACAATTCGGCACCACTCTGTTCTCTCCTGGGCTGCCTCCGAATTGAGCAATCGACGTGAACTAGCAGTTTGGCTCAAAAAGCAGCTTAAAACTTAGAACGCCGAGGCGCAATCTGTGTTTACAAGGATATATCATTATTCGATTGACACCCGTGGCCCCCGCATGGCCCGGCGCAGGTTTTTTCCTCGGGTTTTTCTTAATTCTGGGGTACCGTGACATCGACATCTTTTTGAAAGGAAAACCTGCATGCGCTATTGCGCAAATGTAGGAGTTATAGGCAGGAGCGTATCCCACGGTCCATGGGTGACGAGTCAGAGGCGGTGCTGAATAAACCATGAAGCGGGCACTTTTGCGACATGAAAAGAAGTGTTGTTTATACGTACGTCTTGTGGGCAATAAATGTCGCAGCACACCTCATAATGACGGAATAATGATTTCGTGTTCACTTTACGTGCGAAGCGTTCAGGAGCCTTTTTCAGAAGTTTAGAACCAAGGGGTCTGCTTCTAATCAGTGTGGTGATGGTGCTTTAGCATTCATGCAAGTCCTTTCACTTAGAGAGCAATGACAATATTCTCACCTTCAAGAGATTTACAACGCCAGGAGCGCGTTACAAGCCACATGACGCGGCTCAGAAGCAAACCTCTAGGGCTCTAAGGGACTGAGACCTAATTTTCATATTCGTTTTGGGTGTGATGAACCAGACAACTGGAAACTGTTGCGTAAATGCAGATTTAAAAATTAATGGAAACAGATTTGTTTTTATTCTGCTGTCGATTACACGTTCAACATCTAAACAAGCTTAGTAGAAACACTAAGGTAAGTAGTTTAGATAACCGAATAGCCATATTTACATGCAAAACAGATTCTTTCCTACTCTAATTTTTCCCGGCACTTGTAAAGAACGGACCGACTTCCTGATGGCATTATAGTTATTGCCAAAAGAAATATTTTCCGCAGTATTAGCTTTCGTTATATATGCACAACCAGGTTTACGCGTACCAAGTAATTTATTATATATTTCTTAACAATGTGTCAGAGCTATGACGAGAAGTAACCAGCTCCGACAATGTTCGGGTTCGAACTGGTTTTCTTATTGCGCGGCTCGAGGGGCGCTACAGGGCTCCCCTCGTAGAGTGAAAGCCACGGGATCTGCCCATGCAGCGAACGAGTTTAGTGGCACTGTCGGTGGAGCAGAAGAGAGAGCGGGTGAAGGGGACACGGTTTGAGGAGTGGCAATATAGGGAGATTTTAGCCTGTCAGCAGACACATCTTCACGACCGTTGATGTATAGGCCGAAGGTCTTCGTCGCACGCTGGAGCACGCGGAACAATCCGTTTTAGGCCGGTGTTAGGGGAGGACGGACGGGGTCACGACAAACGAAAACATGGCTGCAAGGGTCCAGATTCTGGCTCACAAACATTAATTGAGGGTGACGATTAGCAGGGATTACCGGAGTGATGTGTCAATATTGAGTGCGGAGGTCCCGGAGGTAAGGTGAAGCATCATGGATGAACGAAAGGGGTGAAGGAGAGAATTCCCCTGGAAGTCACAGGGGAATGCAGTAAACTGGCTCAGCAGAAAAAGCAGCCAAGGTCAGTTCTCTGTGCTGAGCGGATGCCCAGAAGGACGAGCGGAATATGGTCGGAACAGCGTCCCCTCGGTCGATAAGTGGAAAGGGCATATTTGATTTGGCAATGAAGACGTTTCACCATGCCATTTTCTGAAGGATGGTAGGTGTTCGTATGAATGTGGCGGACTCCCAAGATGTTGGCAAGGGTGGCGAAAAGGGCCGACTGAAACTGGCGGGTACGTTCGGTGGTCAAACGAGACGCACAGCAGGCCACGAAGACCGTAGCATCTGTCTGCCGTGGTGTCAGAAATGGGTACAATCTCGGACCAACGGGTGAATCGATCCACACATGTGAGCAGGTACGAGGCCCCACGTGATGTCACAAGGGGTCCAACAATATATGAACGTGGGAGAACCTCGCAACGGGAGGCCGAGAAGTAGAGGCAGGCGTGACGGTAGGCCATTGAACTTTCGCACGCTGACATTGAAGGCAGGTTCGTGGCCAGCGACGGACATCGGCATTCATACTCCGCCAAAGGAAGCGCGATGTAAACAGCTTCTGTGTGAAATGAATACCAGTATGGCTCATGTGGTGCAATTTGTCAAATATGGCAGGACGGAAAACAAAAGGTACGTAGGGACGCGGAACACCAGTCGATGACAAGCACGTAATCAACGTGACGGTAAACGGCAGCGGGCATTCAGCGAAGGACAAGGACGTGGTCGAGGAACGAACGCGGTGCAGATGTGGGTCGTTGCGCTGTGTGGCTGCTGACTCCTTCATGTCCTCTGGTGAGTTGGATCTCATGGCACCAACACGGGAAAGTGCATCAGCAGGAGTATTTTCCAGTCCATGGACGTGACGGAGATCCACTGTAAACTCTGAGATGAAGGACAGTCAGCGAATCTCGCATTCTGCGTGAGTGCTGTGATTCCGTTGGAAGGCAAACGTCGAGGGCTTATGGTCTGTGCCGACGTGAAAGTCACGACCCTCCAAGATGTGGTGGAAATGCTTGATGGCGAGGTTTACTGCGAGGAGCTCTCAACCGAAAGTGCGGCATTTAGCCTCTGGTGACCTAAGCTTTTGTGAGAAAAAAATGAGAGGCTGTAAGCCAGAGACGTGCTACACAAATACTGGAGCGTCAAGAACTGAATATATCAGTAAAGTGGCGCCTGCGAGCGCCTTCCTATCAGCGAATGCAGCTGCAGTGTTGTCGGTCCAATCATGAGACGTACCTGGATCTTTTCTGGTAGCCAAGAAAACGGTTAGACGCTTCAGTAAACTGGCACACTTGGAGAGAAAGCGGAGAGTTCAGAAGGCCCAAGAAATCTCTGAGCTTCTTGAGTGATGTAGGAAGGGGGAATCTTGAAGAGCCTTTACTTAGTTGTCAAGAGGCGGATACCTTGTGGAGTAACAAGATGGCCTAGAAACTTAATTGTATCGACTTCGAAAAAGCACTTGTACAGATTGATAACGAGGCCGCGTATTCATCAAGGCATTGGAAAAGGGCAAGCAGATGAGCTGTGTGCTCATCCTCGGAGGAGCTTGCAAAGAGGCCATCGATGTAGGCGAAAACGAAGTCGAGGCCTCGCGTAATCTCGTGTTATAGTTCTTTGAAAAGCCTGTGCAGCGTTGCGCGATCTAAAAGGCATCCTCGCATACTAAGGAGGCCGAATGGTGGGGTAATGTCCGTCTTCCAAATATCAGTGGGCTCCACGGGGATTTGATTGTAAGCCTTCACTAAGTCAATCGTAGAGGAGATTGTGCAACCAGCCAAATTGGATGAGACGTCCTGTAAGCATTGAGGGCGCGGTAATCTCCACGTGATCTCCAGTCGCACGGATCTTTCTTTGGCATCATATGGAGTGGCGCTGCCCAGTTGCTGGAGGAAGGGCGCACAATGCCGAAGTAAATCATGTGTTGAAACTCACGGCGAGCGACAGCAAGGCGTTCTCCAGAAATGCGACGAGGCTAGGAAACCCAGGTGGTCCAGAGGTCACGATATAGTGGGTGATCGAGTGTTCCACTGGTGACTCTCTGGTGTGCGGCTCTGAGACCTGTCGCCGAAGAGGTGGAAAGTATTCTGTTGACGGAGAGCTTCGTGCTGAGATCGATGAGGCGATGGGCCTGCATATCGACAGCGAGGTTGAAAAAACTGCGGAAATCAGTGCCGAGAACAGCTTGCGAGACATCGCCGATAATGAAAATTCAGCGGAACGTCCGGCGCAATGCGACGTTAAGTGAGGGGAGTTGTTTATGGCTTGGAATGCGGAGGTCGGTTCGATGGGAAGGCGATCTTCCCAAGTTGCTTGTTGCACTCACCTGTGCTGCCCTGTCAACGAGGAAGCGAACGCCAGTGATCATGTCCAAAACATAAGATAAGTGGCCCGTCCCTCTACCAGTACCACTTGCCGCCGTGAGTGGCCGGCGCAGCGTTTCCCGACCAGGATAATAGGTGGGTGCACTTGCTTGCGGGTAACTGTGGAGCCGCCCGACTGCCGGATCATGGACGAGAGTCGGCAAAAATATACGGAGATTCTTCAAAATTACAGTTTAAGCAGGAGACTGATGCTACCATCGGATAAAAGTCTAAACAATAGGAAGGCAGTCGCATGGCGGCGCCTGCAAGCTGGGAACTTTGTAAACCCGGTCTAGGCATATTATGTGATAGCAAAAACGATAAATGCAAGCACTGTGGGGAGAACCATATAATCTGGGAATGTGCTAGCTCCCGAGGGGCTAAAGCAAAACATTTGGAGAACCCTTAAGCTTCGCCTTCAAGAGTGGAACGCGATAGCGTTATTACATCACAGGGGACGCTTTCCCAGCCCAAGCGCTACGGCGCAGCGATCAGGTCAAAGGCGTCCGACATCAGACGCTGCACCTAGCAATCGCGCTGTGAGCGGAAAGAGGAGCCGCGTCGCCTAAACACCACTGGTCGAGTGACGCACGCTGGATGTTGGAAGGGGAGAGAACGAGAAAACTTATTAAACGCAAGGGTATTGGGGCATCCTCGCACCGGTACCCGCGCGGCCCGAAGGGGAGAAGCGGGTGAGCGAAGATAGTGATCTAAAGAAAGGAAAGACGTTTCTTTTTACAACCCGTGAGGGTGCACGGCGAAACGTCAGGGGCGAGTGGCGCCCCACGTGTCGGGGCAGCGCCGCATATGGAAGTTCTTTTTATTTATGAAGTGCATGCCGGGATTTATCGCTCACGGCCAACGCCGCTGACGACACCGGTTTTTCTGCGACACGAGCTCCTTAACGCTACCGCGTTAATATAAATTGTAGAGAAGCCTGGGAAGCCCTGCTGCGGAGCAAGGTCCCTGCTCCACAGCAACAGGCCATCCGCCTGGCGGAAGAAGCCGCGAAGAGCCAAGACCTCTTTGCCTGTTTCTGATCGCGGAAGTGTCGGCTCCCGTCCATTAGGCCTGCGCGCCGGGGGCGGGGATTGGGGGCCTCCTTACCTGGTGGAAAACTGAAGTTATCACATCACGCAAATACGAAGCTAGCCCCGCCGGGCGTTCGTTTCAGGCGTCCGTGCGGTGCCTTTCATTTGACGCTTCCTCGAACACCGCGCCACAGTGCATATAGAAATACACGCAGTACACCAGACATCAGCGGAGTTTCAAATTGGTTGACAGCAAAGAAGAGGTGCAGTACCTGTCACAATTCTCTGCGGACATCTTAACCGAGTTGTAACAAAACGAGGAAGGTGGAAGTGAAAACCGAGAAAAAGAGGTAACATGGGGCAGAAGGCTTCGGACCAGTTTGCCCCAGACGCTATCGCCTCATCGCACTATAGTAGTCTAAACTGCCTAGTGTTTTTATTTACTTTTTTCTGCTCACTCACCTTAAAGTGTCCTTATTGGCCTCAAGGTAAAATAACTAAACGCTAAAAAAAGAGAATACGGCCTAAGTTTCTTACCTTGTATTTCTCGTAGTCTGCCGTAAACTGATAGCATTCGCCTTCTCCGGTAATGTTGAATTCGTCCAACATCACTGTTGCGTATGTAGCGGTGATGGCCACTACTTGATCTAGTCTCTCGTCCATGATATGAGCGGCTTTCTGCAAAAGGCAACAGCATACTTTATTTCAGCAGAGCAAATGGAACTATCGACCACACTTTGCTGAACACCAGAGCCAAGAAAATGAGATCAGAGGCTGAGAAGTGTTCACAAAACGCAGTTAGCGTGTACTTCAGTTCAATACTTCTCTGGTCACAACACTATGCCGTCACTCTACGGGGAAATTAATGGGCTGGTAGTGACGGCCACAGCGCAGCGCTGTGTATTTTGTGAAGCTAGGGTGCCTCGATGTAGCGCACGCCGTACCAAAGGCAGGTCATCGGCAGGCACGTGGTGGACAGGAGACAGCGAAGCGGGCTGCCGTTGTCATTTGCCCGCTTCCATTGTATCGTGGCGAATCAGAGCGCAGTTTTGAAGCAAAAGCTTCACTACGCTACCTCGCGCAGCCGTCGGCGACTGTGCGATTTTCACCTCGAGATGAGCCAGAGGTCAAATCACAAGGGAGCATTCCGGAGCCCTGAAAGGAGACATTGCCGCCGTTGCCCGTGTAGAGTTGGGCCCGGAAACGAGGCTAGCGTGGTAGCACTGCGGAAGACGGCGCTCGACTAGTGTAGAGCCCTGCTGGAAGGCTAGGCTCACCGCTTGGCCAGGGGCGCTAGTCTCCGCTCCCCCTTCCGCAAGAGCGCGGCAGGAGGGACGGCAAGGAGGCCGCCGGCGCAGCGGCCAGATGAAGGGGGATGGATAGACGGCTACTGCTGCCACGCATGACTGTGGGTGTGCGTGTACCGGCTCTGCGTCAACGGGGCGGAGATGATGCACTTGAATAAAGACAGTACAGCGATTCTTAACAAATGTTTAAACTTTTTTTCCACACATTTAGTAAATGAACAGCGAAAGGGGCACCAACGCCAAAAGTCTTTTGCCTCACTACCCTTTCATTTGCGCGGGAAGTTGACGGGGAGAGAAAGAAAGAAGCAGAGTGGGGTAGGCGTCGGACCACCACCAGCGAAATCCGTGATAGCGGGCAAAGTTTTCGCTATCAACCATGGTTAACCAAATCTGAACCACAGCCTATGTTTTTAATACTGAGCGTTAATTGGCTCATAGTACAGAAAATATACGCAGATATCTCCGTAACCGGTGTTAGCAGAAATTGACTGAAGAAAATGTCGCACCTCCGAAATTGGTACCCTGGCCCCGGACATTTCATTTCACCAAATATGGTGGCCACTTCCTCAAAATTGCTATCGACCACCCCAAAATTTCGCTTCCTAGACGCCCAAAATTTGGCCTTGCCATAATTTGAGAACAAAGATACCCTAACTTAATTCCAGTTGGACAAGTTCTGTACAGGTCTCAAAATTTCAGCTCCTGGACCACAAAAATTTGCTCTCCTAAGAAATTGAACAAAACTGATGTTCAAACTAATTCTACTACGGCAACTTCAGTGGGCACCTCCACGTTTTAGTGTACAAGCTTATAATGAGGCACACCTGGACTCTTGAAATTTTACTTCTTCCGAAGTTGTCCAAAATTCCTGTCTGACCTAATTCAAGCATCACCAACGCAGTGGTGACTACAACGTTTAGCTGGATTACCGCCACATTTGTCGCTGTCAATTGAATTTGTGTAACCTAATTAGAGTATGGCTAACTCAGTGGTGACATTCAAATTTAAAGGGCCAAATTACACCACCTTGGACCACCGAAATTTTACATCGTAAGAGATTGACCTAAATTGCTCGCCAACCGAATTGCACTAGGCCTGTCAGCGGTGACATCCAAATTTAGTTGGGCAATTTCCAAATTTTGACCTGCTTGCGCATTTACCATCGGTAGGAGGCTACGTTCACCCTTGGAATTTTTTCACCTTCAGCCCAGTGTTTTGCGTGGTATAGTCTGCGTGAAAATCTGCAAAGGCAGCCCGTGCCTGCTGTTTACATTAGGCTCTTGCACAGGAAAAGAAAAGAAAGGGTCGATATTTTGCCTACACATTCACAACAGATGGTGGATAATATTAGTGCTGTGCCAATGAAAAGATAAATGCTGCTTTACATTTCACTGCCTCCAAAGCACGTTTCTGCGAAACGCGCTTCCACGCAAGTGGTAGTTTTTTCATAGAAAAATGACTATAGTTGAAGGCGTAGTGTGATGGGGCAACGTGGTCGGTCGGTCGGTCGGTCGGTCGGTCGGTCGGTCGGTTGGTTGGTTGGTTGGTTGGTTGGTTGGTTGGTTGGTTGGTTGGTAAAACGCATCATAACGGAATTTTCGATGCCCTATCGCCGTACTTTCCACCACCCGCAGCCTGCCCATCAAAAGCGTACTACTTCTCATTGGGAACCATCATGTATCGGTAGTTGGCTTACTTTGTAGTAGTTCAGCCGGCAACAAGGGCAGAAAACGAGCGCCACCAGAGAGATGTGTGGGGCGAGCCCCAAATAAACTGCGCTTTTCAGCCTCCACGCTCGTTGGGTGTGACTGATCTGACGATACATGGTATCAGAAGTGACGAAGACGCCACTGACATGATAAGGGCTGAAAGCCCCGGAGCCACTCCAGTTCTTCGGAAAAGTTGCCGAGAACTGGATATGTTGCAAGCAACGACTGGAAGCCTTGATGACGGCAACAGAACTGACGGTGTTCAGAAGTGACGAACTGAAGACGGCATTGCTGTTGCACGTGGCTGTTTAACAAGCCGTGGACATATATAACACGTTCGGACTGAAGGCCAGTCTACCTTCTAGACTGTGCTGAGCAAGTTCCATGACTACTGTTCGCCGAAGAAAAATGAGACCTACGAGTGTTTAATCTTTCGCGTACGAGAACAGGCTGAGGGTGAGTCGTTCGAGCAATTTACGGGGATCTGCTGCTGAGATCCCAAACATACGAAATACTCAGTGTGGTTGCTGCCATTACTGGAAACCAAATCCTATATGGGACCGCAAGTAACAAACACCGACAAAGTCTGTTGTGCGAACAGGACTTAATCCTGGAGAAAGCAGTCAACATGTGTAAGACGGACAAGTTATCGACCAAGCAGAGTAAGCTATAGAACGAAAAAGAGCAAGCGATTCCGTACGCGAACCAAGGCTCCAAGAAACGAGACGCAGCGACAAGTGCTGACCAGACAACGCTGCGACAAGTGTGCCTACGTGCACAAGGGACCAGCTTGCCCGGCAGCATGTAAAGAGTACCGCAAATGCAAAAAGGGTCATTTTGCAGCGTTCTACACACGATCAGCCATCTGCGAAGTTCGCGAAGACCAAAAACCTAAGGACGCATTCGACATTCTGGAGTTAGGCCGCCACAGCGCGGAAGTTAAGGCTGAGTGGCTGGCACCAGTGAACGTGGGAGGTATCGACGCTGTGTTAAAATTGATACCGGGGCACGGGGGAACAATTTGCTATTGTCGTATTGGAAACGAGTCTGGCAAAAAGCGCCGCTTCGGAAGAGCTCGACAATTTTGCGCAGCTACAATGAAGGGGTAATTACGCATGTTGGTAAAAGTGGCCTGCAATGGAATGAAGCAGGTTGTCGAGTTCTTGATCGTCACGAAATTCCGTGCTTCCATCCTGGGTCTTCATGCCTTTGAGCTTTTTGGATTTGTCAACCTCGTTTCTGCAGTCAACTGCGAAGATGTAGTGTCGTAGTATTCGGAGATATTCCGTGGTCTGCGATGTGTCAAACAACCTTAACATATGATCCTCAAACATAGTCACCCCTACACTAAAAGCAGATCGTCGGGTCCTATAGGCACTGCTACGACCGCTAAGCAGGAGCTGAAGTGCTTGTCCGAAGCCAACATAATTAAGAAGATGCAGGAGCCAACCACTGGGTGAGTCCATTGGTAATTGCTTTCAAGAAAAATGCTGAACTTAGGATATGCCTACACCCCAGGACTATAAATAAATGGGTGAAACAAGAATATGGTCAGCTGCCTTAATGTGAGGGTATTGAGGGTGAGCTAGCTGGTGATCAATGATTCTCAACTCTGCTTTCATATGTAAGTTTTCATCAGATCCCATTTGTTAAGTGCGCGTTTGGAGCGCCCTAATTGCGAGCAGAAGACCACGAACGGCTGGAAAAAGACTGCGACTGGTGTGTGTATGTGTATTCGTTTGTGGAACGGCCGTGGCAGACGCCTCCTCCCTCTGCACTGTCCCAACGTTTGAGGCGGCCTGCGGTCTGACGCCGCACGGATGACCAGCAGAAGAGCTTCGCTCCAGAAGACATCCGATCTGCCTGCAGCCATCCCCGCCGGGCCATTGAGTCGGCTTCTGAGAATTCGACGGACGCTGGCGGTCAACATTGTAACGGTGGTGGAAGGCGCCTGCACCAGCCACAAACAGCCGCTGCGAAACGACGGCGGAAGTGAGTACTCCCCAGGAGCCTGGCGAGGAGGACTTCTAGGGAGGGAACGACATTGGAGCGTCCGAGCGACGCAGCAAGGGATACTCGTTTCGGGTGCCATGATGAGAGGCCGCACCCTGACAGAAGTGAAGCTGTGCTGAAACGTGTATATAGTGCAAATAAATTCTGCATTCTGCAATTAAATTGATTGGTCCATGTAGTCGAGAGAGGAGTGAAATTAGAAGAAAAGACGAACCTGATAGTTAACTCCATTGCATTGGGAAACTGCATGGATGTGTACCTTTTTCACAACGTTCGGAAGGTACTAGTTTTCTCGGTTGCCTTTTGTTACTGCCTCAGCCACAGAGGTACTTCAGAAGACTATGCGTCAGATTCTAGAGGCAATACCATGGGTTCGAGTCTATGTTGACGATGTTCTTTTGTAGAGCAGGACACGACAAAAGCATGAAAAAAGGTTGCAGGCAGTGCTGGAGAGAGCCAAGGAGCAGGGGCTCACTTTCAACCTGAGAAAATGTTAACTAGTTCAAAAGCAAATAAATTTCCTTGGTGATGTGATCAGCAACAAATGCATTTAAGCATGTCCATCACTGGTTCAAAGCATTGAGAACTTTCCACCATCGGCTTCTAAGATTGATGTGCAGATGGGATTAGTGTTTACGGACCATTTTGGAAAATATTTACCTAACCTGTCTCCTGGCTGAGTGGGAGGCACTAAATGTTCGCTTGTGCTCAAGTCCTGTGCTTGAACTGTTTGACCAAGCAAAACCTGTGGAAAGGTGGCAGCCAAGTGGCTATACCTCTAGAGTTCTTTTTGGAGCTGAAGCGTGATACCAATTGAGAAAGAGGCTTTGGCGGTCACATTAGGTTTTGAAAACTTTCGTGATTTTATTTGCGGGCGACACGTACAAGCAGAAACTGACCATAAGCCTCTCATTTCAATTACGCAAAAAAGAGTGGGGATATGCCATCCCGTTTGCACAGTTTTCCTTAAGGCAGATGAGATATGACTCATCTATAGTACGCCCGTGGAAAGCAGTTGGTCGTGTCAGACTTTTTCTCCAGAGCTGTATCCAAGAGCCCAAACTGCACAAGCAGCTTTGGGTAGAATGTTTGCCAGCCACGGCATATCCCTTGAAGTCAGCAGTGACAACGGCGCACAATTCACATCAAAGGAATTTCTACCATTTTCCAAGAAGTATGGCTTCCAATGTATAACGTGAAGCCCCAACATTCCCCGCTATAATAGCCTAGCATAGAAAGGAGTGCAAATTGTGAAACTTATTTTCAAAAGTCATCGGACTCTAATAAAGCTTTTGGCTTAGCTTGCTGAGTTGCAGGTCCGTACCTTTTTGAGGGCGACCAATGCCCAAGCGAGCTGCTTATGGGACGGCACCTTAGGTCAAGGCCACCAGAGTTTGTACCGTATATCCCTGCCCAGCCGACCAAATATAAGCAGAACTGCAACAGAGGAAGGCATTTACGGCCACTTCAAGCTGGCGACATGGTACGCCTCAGGGAGCGTGGACAATGCGACATAAAGGGCCGCATCCAAGAATGCGTGGCTTCATTATCCCCGCTGGTCATAACTGAAGAAGGGCATGAATTACGACGCAACAGGGTGCGCTCCTCTCGTTCATAGGTACCATTGACGAGAGAGATGACTCTGAAGAAGCTCATCTTGGTGAGACTAATCAGAACCTGTGCTGGATGCCTACGTTCTTCACCTTGTTGAGCATCAGTCTAACCAGTCTGATGCCCAGTCTTCTGTGGCGACGATTCCAGGAAGACAGCAAAATGCTAGTGAATGTGTAGCCAAGCGGTCAACGAGAACTGCTCGACTTCGGACGCGCTTGACTTATGATGAACATTTTCCATAGTTAGCTGAGTGGTTCTTTTGGTGTTTTTTTTAGTTGAGAGTAGCCTCAAAGGAAGGATGGTGTATTGGTAGTTGGCTGACTTTATAGTAGTTTAGCCGGCAATCAGGGCGCAACACGAGTGTCACCACAGATATGTATATGGCGAGTGCCAAATAAAGGCGCTTTTCACCCTCCACGCTCGTTGTGTGTGGCTGACCTGAAGATACATATCAGACCGAGCTCGCGTGCATTGCACTCGAGCCCATCAGACACAGCTGCTGCGCTGAACGCTACGCATAATGTATAGGTGACCGCGCAGGATGTCTTATATCATACTTGTTTCTTGTATGCCTGTGAAGAAGTAGCAATGGTGACATGTTCCAGCTACATACGATCCTTGAAAGTGCATGCCTGGCGCACAGTGGTTCGGCTTTCATTGGAACAAAATGCTGTTAGCAAGTGCCAGCTGAGTCTTCGGCCTTTTGAAGATGGTAGACGACTACGCAGAGGAGTTCACTGTTTGCAAGGTTCCATTCCTAAATGTCTACATGAACACCACAAAAAGCATAACGCATTGTAATCGAATTCCTTCAGCTAATGTGGATTTCCATCACATTGTGTGGCAACCACATCACACGTTGGCATATTTTGGCTTTCAGGCGCCAGCTGCAGCTCTTCACCATAGAAAAACACGATTGCTTAAGGGCATGTGTGCGCATACTACCTCGGGCCAACAGAGATGAATAGTTAAGATGAGGAGCCAACCGGCTTCTATATAGTTAAGTAGCCGTGTCGCACCTTTATAAAATAAATGTTCTGCGGCCTTGTTCTTTTCGCTCTTGTGAATTCATGATTAAATAAAATTGCTCCAACAGCACATCATTCAACTGTTAAAGCTGAAAGTAGTCTGCTTTATTTCGGCCTTATTAGAATTAAGGTAAGCGTACAAAGAGCCGGCAGAAAAAAACGAGGGTGGATGAGATTAACAAATTTGCTCTGTCAAGTAGATGCAGCTAGCACAGGACTGGGTTCATTCGACGAAAATGGGAGGGGCCTTCGTCCTCCAGTGGGTATAGTCCGGCTGATGATGAAGATAATGAATATGATGATAATTTGCAGTTAGTCTCATTTATTCAGATGAATAATTAATTCGTTAAATAATGCACGAATATCAGGGTATATACACGTTCATTATGAGGAACATTCTGATCTAAGCCAAACTTTTTCTTTGCGACTGCAGGTCACTGCTTTCTTTAGGCGCCATTGTTGCGCCCAAACCTCCCTGAGCTTCAATTTGGAGGAGACATAAAACCGCGTTTAAAATAAGCGTGAATACGACTTCCTGACTCCATATATGATCAACACCTATAAAAACGCCGAATACGAGGGCGGATAATGAAATCAAAAATACAAATACTCTAATGCAAACCACAAGACCGGAAAGCGTG
The DNA here is from genome assembly GCA_023969395.1 of Amblyomma maculatum. Lineage (NCBI taxonomy): Eukaryota > Metazoa > Arthropoda > Arachnida > Ixodida > Ixodidae > Amblyomma > Amblyomma maculatum. The sequence continues at coordinate 20,102 of JAJIZL010058595.1, forward strand.
GCGTGACATGGTCCATAGGGTCACGAAGAGTCGGACACGACTGAACTGAACTGAATGCAAACCACAACCTGTGAATTAAATAAAACGAGTAAAAAGGAGGGTAAAAGCTAGAAAATATTTCAAGAACAAACAAAACATATGGCAGTACGACCCCGCGGAAAGAAAAAATAGCAAGATTCAACACTGAGAAACTATATAAAAGATATTTCAAATAAGTCTTGACCCTAGATGTTACTGTTTGATGCATTCGAAGCGCACATGCACTGAAAGTGGCCACAGGTCTGCAGATGAATATAGTATATCTGAAAGCCATCCGTACATACACGCTACAGACACAAAAAATGCGACATTCGCAGTCTAGAGTTGCAGTTACTTCCACCATTCGGCACGTCAATATCCGGCAGCGTCCTTGAAGAAGAATGGGTCTGAGGCAGATTTGAACACATTATGCTTCAGGAACGCGGAAGAAACATATTGTGACATATATGCCTTGTATCGCTGAACGTTAAAGAAGACAACGACCAGCAACAGTGACACACAAGAAGACAAAGTGGTAGCAACGTTTAGTGCTAGAAGAACGTTGACGCTGTTGTGCTTCTGCGCTTTGTGTGCTGTGTTATCTTGGACTAACCTTCGTGCACTAACCTTGCCACGTATCATCTTGTTGGAGGTGACTAAAGATCCCCGTGTGCCCACATAAATCCATTTAAGCAGACGAAAGCTGAATTTGCGCAGTGGCCGCCACCTACCTGGGATCACAACGTCAACAACGGCATCTATGACCTCTGAGGCAGCTCCTACCACCCCAACAACATCGGCGCAGCCACTCATCCTCAAAAATATCCGCCGCCCTCCCATATTCAATGGCGAAGACAAGACAGATGTTGACAACTGGCTGGATAAATACGAGCGATGCAGCAGGAACAATCATTGGGACGCGACCATCATGCTGGCCAATCTGATTTTCTATTTCGCGGGAACCGCTCGCACGTGGTTTCAAAATCACGAGCACGAGCTGGTGACCTGGGAAATCTGCAAGCAAAAGCTTCACGACTTGTTCGGGAAGCCCATTGGACGGGCTTTCGCAGCCAAAGCCGAACTATCGTCTCGCGCCCAGTCCACCACGGAGTCCTACCTCACCTACATTCAAAACGTGAACGCGTTGTGTCGCAAGGCGAACAGCTCCATGCTGGAAAGGTCGGGCACATCCTCAAGGGCATCGCAGATGACGCGTTCAACATCCTCTTCTGCATGGATTGCTCTACCGTCGAGTCGGTGCTACAACTTTGCCGAAGATTCGAGCAAACTAAACAACGACGCCTGGTACATCGCTTTGAGCGCCTTCTTAACACGGCAGCTACATCATCCTGCGATGATCTGGCTCCTCTACAACAGCCTTCTCAGTCCACAACAATGACTCGGATCGTCAGGCGAGAACTCGAGGCCTTAGCTCCTGCACCACTCCCATCTCCAGTGCCCGACACCGTGGCCATGATACAGGCTGTTGTCCGCCAGGAACTTGCCAACGTCGGTCTTTCCTCCAACACCGTACCGCCCTCGTCACCATCACATCCTGTTCCTGTAGTGGCTGCTGCAACCACTATCCCAGCTCCCCCAGGTCGCTACATTAGCCGCAATTCTGCAGAGTGGCGCACCTCAGATGACAGGCCAATTTGTTTTATTTGCTGTCGAGCCGGCCACACTTCACGTTACTGCCGCAGTCGCGCCTTCCCCACCACAGATGAACCTCACACCGAAGCCGTCTCAAGTGTCCGTCACTCAGCCGATCTCCATCTCCACGGTCTCGTCAATCTCGTTCACCGCTGCCTCCTCGCAACTCCTCCCCATCATGCGCCGGCGCCTACTCGGGAAACTAGCGAGTGCAGCGCCCGGGAGTGACGCTGCATTACCGACCCGGACTGTCAACTCGGAACTTACCCTCGCACCCAGACGTAACCTCATTGAAATATTTGTGGACGGAGTCTCATTTTCTGCCATTATTGACACTGGCGCCCACATTTCTGTCCTCAGTTCCTCGCTCCGTCAATGCCTCAACAAAGTCCTCACACCCGCTTCCTCATCTACCGTTCGTGTTGCTGATGGCAGCCCAGCTACTGTGATTGGTATGTGTACAGCGAGAATTACCATTGCTGACCGCCATATCCCTGTGCTATTTACCGTCCTCACCAGTTACCCTCACGACGTTATATTAGGACTCGACTTTTTAACAGCACATTCCGCGCTCATTGACTGTTCTTCTGGACTGCTTTATCTGGACCTGCCACTCTGTCCTGACAAACAGGACTCTGATACTTCAACGCTCCGTCACCGCTCCTCTACATTTACTCGTCTGCCACCAGAAGCTGCAGTGTATGTGCTCATGTCGCCATTCCCCTCCGTTCCTGACGGCGACTACGTTGTTTGCCCCATAACTGACGTGACACTGCAGCGCAGAATCGCTCACCCTCATACCATCGTGCACGTAGAAAATAACAACACTTATATTCCAGTCTTGAACTTCGGCCTTTTTGTGCGCGTTCTTCCTGAGGGCATTACTCTTGCCGAACTGACCCCACTGTCTGACCTCACAGTTGCCGCACTTTTACCTGACCCTACTGCTAAAGTGTCGACACGACCTGCACCGTCCCCACCTCCGGAGGCCCGCATATCAGGAATGGTTGCACCTAACTTGCGCCCTGACCGCGCTACAGCACTTACGAGCTTCCTGAATTCGTACAGCGATATGTTCAATTTTGGTGACCGCCCCTTAGGACAAACGTCCATCGTTACACATCGTATCGACACCGGAGACGCCCGCCCAATTAACAGAAGACCTTATCGAGTTGCCATTTCTGAACGACGCATCATACAAGATGAAGTGGACAAGATGTTAGCAAATGACATTATTGAGCCTTCGAGCAGTCCCTGGGCGTCGTCTGTCGTGCTTGTTAAAAAGAAGGACAATACCTGGCGATGCTGCATTGATTACCGATACCTCAACAATATTACAAAGAAAGACGTTTACCCGCTCCCTAGGATAGATGTTGCTCTCGACTGCTTCCACGGTGCCAGCTATTTCTCGTCAATTCATCTTCGTTCTGGTTATTGGCAGATCGCAGTTGATGAACGGGACCGAGAGAAGAGCGCCTTCGTCACTCCCAATGGCCTGTATCAATTCAAGGTGATGCCTTTCGGCTTGTGTAATGCGCCCGCAACATTCGAGCGCATGATGGACTCTCTCCTGCGCGGCTTGAAATGGACGACGTGCTTGTGCTATCTCGATGACGTCATCGTATTTTCGTCTACATTCGAGAACCATCTCCATCGCCTTGATGCCATTGTTGGCGTCTTCCGAAGAGCTGTCCTTCAGTTGAACTCGAAGAATTGTAGCTTCGAACGACGTGAACACTAGGTGCTCGGTCACGTGGTCGACGCGCGTGGCGTTCAACCCGATCCAGAGAAAATACGTGCTGTTACACCCCTGGTACACCCCGTTGTACCAGTGACGTGCGTAGTTTAAATGGACTTTGCTCCTATTTTCGGCGGTTTGAACAAAACTTTGCGGAAACGGCTTGTCCACTCACCAATCTTATGAAGAAAGACGCTCCATTTTTCTGGGACCAAGAACAATCGCAAGCCTTTTCTGCGCTCATTGCATCCCTCACAACCCGCCCGTCCTGGCACAGTTCAATCCTTGGATACCAGCGGAGGTTGGGCTAGTATCCAATCCTTGGATACTAGCCCAACTGAGGGCATCGACCCTCCAGGTGGCACGCACGATAACACGCGTAGCACACCGGAGGTCGGGCATGAGGGAGGAGGACACGCTCAAACTGGTCGCTAGCCTAGTGGTCAGCCGAGTGGCATACAGCCTTCCGTATTACCACCCTCTCAAGACCGAAATACAGCAGGAAGACACGATCCTGAGAAAAGCATAGAATACGGCACTTCATCACCTACCGCACAACACTTCCACGGAGTCACGTGGAGGCAGCTACAGACAGGTTCCTTCCCGAACCTACACACACTACACATGATCATGTGGACACCGGAGTGAGGGGAAACCAGAAGGCGGACGAGATAGCTCCAGGTTACACTCAATACCGGGCATCTAACACGTGCGACCCTCTAGACAGCGACCCCGTACCCCAAAAGTACTTGGCAATCCTGAACTACTACAAAGGCTGCAGAATGCGGTATCCACCCCCGCACAGATCCCTCAGCAAGGAGGACTCCGTTACGTGGAGGCAGCTACAGACAGGTTCCTTTCCGAACCTACGCACACTACACAAAATGTACCCCACACTATACACAAATAAATGCCCATGATGCTTAAAGGCGCCCACGTTCTATCACAAGACGTGGGATTGTCAGGGAATTCCAGTAGCGCCTATCATAACAAACCCGAGTGTGGAGAAGTGGGAGGGAATGCTCTCCAGCGACCGGCGGGAAGACCAAGAAGGTCTGATCCGACGGGTTCAGCTGGCGGTGGCATCCTGCGGGGCCCTGGAATAAGGGCGGACGACCATCGCTAGGGAAGATGGTAGACATCTAACCACCACAAATTCTATAGATGAAATAAATCTTTATTCTCTCTCTCTCACTCTCAAACAGTTACTGATTGCATAACTGGCACAAGAGGCCCTGAAAAACAGAGAAGTGCTTCCTATTTTTTACACTGTGCACCAGTTAATTCCAGCTGAGGGACATAAGGTTTTCATGGAATCTCTTTTAGCGATGATCGTTTCGAAATGAAAGACGAGTTTCTAGTCCTTTCAGCAAAATATTGCGTTACTGGCACACATAGATCTTGTTTGCATCTCTAAATATTCAAAGTGGGGCGAGGGTCGAGGTACAAACATAAAGCAATGAAGAAAAAAAAATGAAGCATCCAACACACATAGCACTGAAGGCACTCCATAGCGGGAGAAAGAAAGCGCCAGTAGGCCAGAAGGAGAACGGGAAGATGAGGCACTTACAGGGCCATTTCTCGTTTTAGACTTTGAAAGTAAGAAGAACCCAGGTAATTATGCGGGTAGCAGGATAAAAATAAGTACATTTAACGTTGCCGACTTCTCACTTTATGCAGTTATTTGTCTCTATTAGCGTATCGCAATTAGCTACCAAGGGGCCTTAAGTAGTAGACATTTTATTTTGCCAGAGACGCATCATATGCATCGTAACCTATCTACGCTGGAGTTCATACAGAGCCTTCCTTCATGACAATCGGTTTCCTCGTGCTTTTATTCCGCTCTGCAGACATGCCTAACCTTTAAGCATCGTATACTGTGCCTCTCTGGCACTCTGGCACTGTACTCTCTGGCACCGTGAACCCCGTCCCTTATGTACTTTGCGGTCATGTGCAAAAAATCAATAGCTATTGCGGTGGCGCTGTATTCTGGAATATAATGCACACGCGTGAGCTTCCCCTCGGCGTTCGCCGACTTCTGGTTGTGGCAATGTTCCGAGGTGGCGTCATTTATGACATCAGAATGAATGTACAGAGATCAAGGAACTCCGACTCACCTTAGGTTCCTAGTCTAGCAGCTTCTAGCGTTCGCTTCTGCGCACCCTCCGCCGCAGTTGACGCACCGCCGGAGGAACTAATACCGAGCAGAGAGGTAGCAACCTCCCTTTCCACGCAAACAGGCGAACTATTTTTTTGAGCTTGAGCATTTTATAGGTTTCCGCTTTTCCTTAACTGCGCTTTTCTCCTTACCACGTGTGATACGGCTTGATTTGGCATCCAGCCCGTCGGTATGCACGTTTTGCTTTGCTTTTAGAGGTGAAACCTTTCCCCTCCGTGGTGAAATCCGTGTGCTGTACGATGTCAGCACACGTTAAAGATCCCCAGGTGGTCGAAATTACTCCGTAGCCCTCCACTACGGCTCCTCTTTCTCTCTTTCCCTTTCACTCCCACCTTCCTCCCTTCTCTTACGGCGCGGTTGAGGTGTCCACAGAAAACAAGTGAGATAGTTACCACGCCTTTCCCTTCCTATAAATCAATCAGTCCGTGCTGAAGCAGTGGTCAAAAGGCCCGACTATTAAGCCGACGGGATAACCGGGTTAAAATTAAACCGCCGGCAGTTGGCTTTCACTGCAGACAAATTGCAGAGGCGTCCGTGTACTGTCCGATGTCACAGAATGCTAAAATGCACCAGGTGGTCTAAATTTCCGTCGCCCCCCACTACGGCTCCCTTTTGTCTCGTTCCTTTTAACTCTCTTCCTTCTTTCCTTTACGGTGTAGTTCAGGTGTCCGCAAAAAGTTGCAGATACAGCGCCTTCCATTTCCTGTAAACTATTCTATAGTTTTGAGCAAACGCTTCAATACACCGTCAAGGTCAACCTCATTAGCCGCGTGACCTTCAACGAGTCATTAATCACAGTCGGGCTATATGGCCAAACCATGGTACCACCTATGGTGTTCCACGACTTGACATTCTGCCTTTGACTGCAGATAGAGCATCACGTGTTCCTTCGTATAGTTGACGCCATCCTCGATGCCGAAGTCCGCAACAAGTCAAGGGGAACAGGACGCCCCTTTCCCATGGAAATGATAGTTGTGCAACCAACAAACCAACCAAAGCCTCGGCAACTTAATCGCTGCAAACCCATGTCTGCCCCCCCCCCCCCCCCGAACCTAACTCTATCCAAAGCAAAATTATGCGAAACTCAAACTTTTGCATCTCCTAATAGGTTAAGCGGGTTAAACCTATCTTCTGTTTGAGGGGAAACTCCGTGGTTTTTCAACTTTCACGGCTGTCTTTTGCTTATAAGATCTTTTTTTTTCAATGCTGGTAGTTCACCTTTTTTTCTAAATTAACCACACAAGCAGCAAAATCTCAAACTGTGAACCGAAACCACGAAATCGAATCTTTAGAGGCTCCTTAGTTTGACAGAGAATGTGGCATCATAAGTTGGTTCACCAAGCTCCACAGGCACTCGAATGTCTGCCCAGTGACGTGACGGGCATTGCGCCTATGTCAAAATGTTCGAAAGACAAGAAAGCACTTTTCCAGACAAGAATGCTAAATTGGGCGAGTTGGTGCATTCGCGTTTTAGGAAACGTAGCGCAAAGAAGAAAAGGACAAAAAAGAAGGAAACACACACGAGCGCTTACTCACAACTGATTTTTATTAGAAAAGCTAACAGAATATATAGGGCACAAAAAATTATCAAATACATGTAATAGAGGCGTGAAATTGACAAAAAATGGACAAAAACGTGGAAAAAGGCACGTCTGCAAAGATACACAAAAAACACAGGTGAAAAAAAAAACTACTTGACAAAAAAACTACGTGTTAGCGAAGCTTCTATTAACTTAACAAAAGTAGAGATTACATACCTTGAATCAGTGGTCAAGTAGTTTTTTTTTTCACGTGTTTTTTTTTTGTGTATCTTTGCAGACTTGCCTTTTTCCACATTTTTGTCCATTTTTTGTCAATTTCACCCCTTTATTACATGTAGTTGATAATTTTTTGCACCCTATATATTTTGTTAGCGTTTCTAATAAAAAATCAGTTGTGAGTAAGCGCTCGTGTGTGTTTCCTTCTTTTTTTGTCCTTGTCGTCTTTGCGCTACGTTTCCTAAAATGCACCTTTCCACAGTCCAGTGAATCTTCGGAATACTTCTTGTGTATTTTTTCTCGATCGGATGAGGCATTTTTTTTCGTTCCCGCGGTTACGCAAGGGCCAAATTAAGTTATTTATTGATGGGCAGTATTGTCTCATAATCAAGGCGAGCTGTCAACTGCGAGAAGTATGAATTCACGTTAGTTTGTGAGCAAGTATTTCATGCACGACTGTAGGAAAAATATTGGTGGCAGCTTAGCTTGGTTAAGCCTGGATATCAGAAGGGAAATGTTCGACGATGCCATCGCTTAGCTTGTGGTTCCTTGGAGTAATTGGCACACTACACAAACTTTCAAATGGATTGTCCGGGAAGCGAGGCGGCAAGCTGTTCTTCACTTTCCTCATTTCACTATTTCACTCAATGAAATATTTTTTGTGTAGTGAGTAAATGTGTTCTCACAACAGAATGAACCTTAGTTTTGCAAAATACGCTTTAGGTTCCGCGGAAAAAAAATCTCGCACACCAAAAGAGGAGGAGACCGCCATTTTTGCAAGTTTCCGTGGCTTGCACACTAAAACCTGGGGGGCACATAATTTACTCACGAAATCTGTACAGTACATTTAGAAATGCTGCAAAAGTATTTTGTTGGCATAGCTTTAAAAAAAAAATAAGAAAAAAGTGCATCATGAGCGACTTGCTGCAAACAACTCAATTATCTCAAAAAAGTCAATTGTTGCTGCAAAAAAAAAAAGCGATAAATGGAAGAAATTCGTTATTTCGTGTAATATCATGAGAAAGGCAAGTGTGTCCATACAGCTTTTCTCTACCCTGTAATTTTCTGTAAGCAGGTGCAACGGTATTCAATCGTGTTATTTTACTGCTCGATTGATACAAAAATTAACAATTAAATTGGCGATCTTACCCGTGATAGGCATAGATATTATTCTAGCGCAGGAATGCGTGCGAGCTGGCCATATTCTGTTGGCATCCCAGGTAGCAGCTCTTGATCGCTACTTCTGAAGACGATCTTGGGCTCGTTGTTGTTTGAATTACAAAGCTCTCGCTTGTTTTTCTCGAAGGCGTTGTTGCCCTTGCGCCATCCGTCCTCTGCGCCTGAAGCCGCGTTTAGACTACGTGCGTATCCGTCGTATCGTATCTATCGCAGTGCGCATAGCGGCTGGAACTCCCGTTTACGTAGCTTGCGACCGCGCATGTGCACACTGGGCCATTTGGAAAGATAAGTTCTTTACGACCGGTCAGTCACCACTCTGGGCCAACAGGGTCTAGCATTTCTCAACATGGCGCCGGTTAGCAAACGGTTGATAGCGGAAGTCGGGGCTCTTCAAGCTCAAAATGAGCTTATCATCGTCTGTGCGCTCAACCTACGCAGACAGAAGAATAATATGTAGAAGTACATCGAGGACGGCGTCGAGGTCGGCTGGGAAGCTGGGCGATAAAGACCAACACAATCTGCACGATGGCAATTCCACAACTTCTTCTTCGTCAGCGTCCAGCGAAGGGGCCCATCTTTTTCTACATAATGCCCCGCAGGAAAAAAGGAGCCATCCTGGCGACTTAAGGGGATGAAGATGCTATGGGATAGTAGAACGGATTAAGGCGCTGCACATGAACAGTTTCACGGCCACGGAGTCGCAAATCGGAAGCTGACGTAAGCGGCTCAACAATATAGTTCACTGGTGAAGTGCGCTCGACAACATGGTAGGGCCCATGATACTTGGAGATCAGATTTGTTGAGAGGCCGGGGCTGCCGGATGGATCCCAGAGCAACACGAGTGAGCCAGGCTCGAAGTGTGGTGCAGTCTGATTGGTGTCATGGCGATATTTTTGGCGCCACTGAGAGTCGGTTGTGAATTTCCGTGCAATCTGGTAGCATTCTTCTGCGTGCTGTGCAGCTTCGGTCAGTGTGGTACATTCTTATGCGTCAGGTTTGTAGGGGAGGACAGTATCCAGGGGAAGCAGATGGATGCCGACCGTAAAGTAAAAAGAACGGAGAGAACCCCGTGCTGGATTGCGTAGCAGTGTTGTACGCGTAGATGAGATAAGGAAGAACAATGTCCCAGTTTGTGTGGTTGGATCCGACGTACTTCGTGAGCATGTCACCGAGGGTGCGATTAAATCGTTCAGTAAGGCCGTTTGTCTGCGGGTGGTAGGCAGTGCAAGTGCGATGAATGATTTCGCACTGAGCGAGCAGGGCTTGAACGACGTCAGATAAGAAAGCACGGCCTCTGTCGCTGAGCAATTCACGAGGAGCAACGTGACGGAGAATGAAGTTCTTCAATAAGAAACCGGCCACGTCTCGGGCTGTTGCAGCTGGGAACTGGGCGGTTTTGGCATATCGCGTCAGGTGGCCGACGGCAACAATGACCCAGCGATTGCCATCAGCTGTGCACGGAAGAGGGCCTTAGAGGTCAATTCCAATGTCGTCTAAGCGTCTAAGCGGACATGTGAGAAGATGTAACTCACCAGCCGAATGGTGAGAGGCAGGTTTGCGGCGTTGGCAAGTCAGGCACGATCGAACGTACCTTAGAACAGAGTTGTACATACCGCGCCATTAGTAGCGAAGACGGATTCGAGTGTACGTCTTGAAAACTCCGGCGTGACCGAACTGCGGATCGGCGTGCAAAGCTGTACATATCTGAGTCCGTAGAAGGCGCGGAATCACGAGGAGCCATTTCCGTCCACTTGAGTTGTAGTTGCGCCGGTAAACGAAGTGATGCCGAATCTCATAATAGGAACCTTGACGGCGAAGGGCGCGTGAAGGGGTAATCTCTGAATTGTTAGAAAAGTAGTCAAGAAGGGATGCGATCCATGGATCCTTTCGTTGTTCGGACGGCATGTGACTGATGTCGAGCGAAGATGCCGCTGAGTCCAAGACGGAGAGGCTGGCAAGGTCGGCTGGCAGTGATTAACGAGACAAAGCGTCGGCGTCTGTATGCTTGCGACCATATCGGTAAATGACACTGATGTCATGTTCTTGTAGACGAAGAGCCCACCGTGCCAAGCGGCCGGACTACGTATTCACCGAAGCAACTACGTATTCACCGAAGCCGGAGGGGCGCTGAGCAAGCACAGCACCGATGCCTACAACACTGGCATCTGCGTGCACTTCGGTGGGTGTCTCAGGGTCAAAATGGCGCAGGATGGGCGGAGCTATGAGGAGGCGGAGCAATGTGTCGTTGGCGTCGTCGCATGCTGGTGGCAACAGCGAAATATCTGAGGTATTACTGAAGAGCTGAGTCAGCGGGGCGACAATGGAAGCAAACTTCCGTATAAAACGGCGAAAGTATGAGCACAGGCCCAAAAACCTTCTTAATTGCTTGATGGTAGTAGGCTTCGGAAACTCAGTCACAGCTCGAAGTTTGGCGGGATCAGGACGTATACCCTCCTTGGACACAACGTGGCCTAAAATGGTCAGCTCACGAGCAGCGAAATGACACTACTTCAAGTTGAGCTGCAGGCCGGCGTTCGCAATACATGTCAAGACATGTATCAGGCGAGAGAGGTGGGACGCAAAGTCCGCCGAGAATACCACGATGTCATCAAGGTAACAGAGGCACGTCTTCCACTTCAAACCTTGCAGTATAGTATTCATAACACGCTCGAATGTAGCAGGGGAATTACAGAGACCGAAATACAAAACGGTAAATTCAAAGAGGCCATCGGGGGAGACAAATGCGGTTTTAGGGGCGACCTTCCGCAGCCATGGGCACCTGTCAGTAGCCGGATCGTAAATCGAGCGAAGAAAACAGTTCAGTACCTTGTAAGCAGAAGAAAATGGGTTTATCAAATCTTCGTTAGCGCATGCCTCTCCGCATGGTCCGGCAGTGGTCTTGCACGCCAGCTTCCGTTCTCGTGCTTCCCCTATACTCTTTTGGCAAACGTGATGCCGCCTCCCGGAAACACTCGGTGAAAGGAGCAATGTAGCATCCTTTTTTTTTTTCAACCACCCCCGCTAGCATGTAGTTCCGGCGTGCGGTCCGCTTGCATCCCTGCTTGCGATTTTACTAGTGCCCTGGAGAGATCCTGGAGACGGGCCAAGGCGGGGACTCAAAGGTCGTACTACTGACCCCAAACAAAGAGCCGGGGCGCGCGACAGACACGGAGACGTCCTCAGAACCTCTACCCCCTCAGAAGATGCTGTTTTCTTTTTCTCTTTTATGGTGAGCCTCTTTCAAACATCGATAGGTCCGCGCCAGCTCCGTTCTGCAGCCCGACCGCAACGTCGCCACGCATCGGCCTTTCGCTGCAGGCAAACTGTTTCCTCACTTGTTGTCAACGAAGCCGATGTGCTGCGAGAATGCACTGAGACGAAGCGGGCATCCCCCGCCGAAATAACCCCTCGTTTCTAATCTAGAGGAAGCATTTGGTTGTTGAGAGTTTGTTCGCACATGAAAAAAAGAGATTGAAAACCACTTACTGCTTTTACTCAGCGCACTGGCAATTTGCAGCCATGACATCGTTTAACACTTCACTCGGTGCGATTTCAGCCACTGGTAGTAGAGAACCGGCCTCTGCTGAGCTTTTTTACGAGATGCTGATAATTCCACGGCGAAGAAGATTCCGCACTGCACATGATCATGCTGTGGGCAGACACAATCACCGACACAACACCGATAACACCGGCGAGCCAAGACACTGTAGCAGCGTAAGAGCATTGGATGATGTCGCCTGCTAGCTGGTTTGCGCGCGAAATCTGAGAGGACCGGAAGCCCCGTGACCGGAAAGGGAAATTCGAAACGGCTGCGCGCATTGGTCGCGTAGTAAAAGACGTATCTGTGCTAGTCGTGAAAGTCGCGGGTCCTCCGACATTTACCCCCACGCTGGTTGCAGACGTTGCGCATCTTATGCTGAATGCGACAGCAGTCCGAACAAACACGTTACGTTTTTTGCGCTTACGCTTACGATCCTTACGAACGATACGTGCGTTACGCACGTAGTCTGAACGCGGCTTGACGCTTCTTTACGCGATTACGCTCACTGTCTTCTTCCGTGGCTTTCGTTCTTGTATGTCCTTAAGGCAGTCGCGTTCTCGTCGAAAGCTTTCTCTGCGATTGGCATCTGCACTTGTTGATGGTTCTACCGATTGCGATGCCATTATGAGGCCTTAACTGAGCCAAAGAGCGAGAACCGCCAAATGAGAAGGTACGGCGACTAGCGCGGGAATACCACCAACGGAAGGGCAAGAAAGATGGGCAGCGGGTGGAAGTGCGTCTTAGGGGTAAGGAGCAAGTAGGCGACAGGCAATATGTGGATTTGCAAGTGGGAAGTAAAGAAGAAAGGTACGACGTAGGGCGGGTGTTTCTAGAGGAAATTGCAGAGGATGACTCTGGCAGCTGACAGTTGGAGATTGAATGGCCGAGCACTGATTAGTTGGCGGATTTTGCGACGTCACGAGACCAATCGTATGGTAAAAGTTGTCACCTCAGTTTCTTTATTTTGACGGGGATACAATCTATCGAATCCTGGAATCCTAAGCCAGACATGCTACTCTTTGGCCACTTAGGCTGATTCCTAACACTCGGATAAAGTTGGGCTTTGCGTCTATCTCGATGGTCTTTCACATAAATATTGTCATATCTTACCGCTTCACACTAGGAGTACCCATGACGGTCAAATTAAAGGATCAGTGACTAGGTTACCATCAAAGTGCGCGTGCGCGAATGTCAAGCTGAACCGTAGATGGAAGCCACTGACGCCTTACACCATTAGTAGTGAAATACCTCCTGCAGTCTATTTCGCAACTCCGAACTCGAGAAGCGCTCAGTGCTGCCTTCATGCAAGCTATTATATCGGCATGTCAACTCAAATATACTAGAAGTATACCCGTTCTCAGAGCACCGACACTGACATCATCAAAATCTGATTTTCAGAGTGGCAGGACCTTTCAAACTACCACGTTATTTTCCTGACGACCTGCGCCCGAATTCAGCACTATAGAGTATAAGAATCATCGATGAATTCTTTGACCATTTTGTACAGATTATAACGCTTCCTAATATATCAGTATGGCCAAAGGCAAGATTAGTGTACGTTGCGGGAATATTCTGATATGACCATCTTATGCTTCCGCCTTATGGCCCTCAGGGTTATGAAGGTAAAATAAGTGAAATCAATTTTTAAGTATAACGGACCAAAAATATTGCTCAATGATCAAACCATGGCGGGGATTTAACCCTACTAAAATATTGTTTTAACGAGCGAAAGTTTTGGTATACTTTGTTCAGCGAATCCATTTTGACCTTAACGCACTTCTGCGCATGTTTAGCCTCGTGTTTAGCCACCAGTCTCGCTTCTCTCTGCTCAGGTGTTTCAAAACTCTTTCTAACACAATCTCACATTCGCTTTCCTTGCGCGACCCGCTTGAAGACGCGCAACGTCGGCTGGGTGATAGGAGGAGGCCTACCGTTTCCGGCGCTTACTTCTTTAAGATCGGGGTCTCGACGACTTTTCGGCGCACTCTTCCACTGATAATCTGAACTCGTCCCCGCATACAACTGAAATATCGTATTATGTGATCAACCTCTGAGCTACGTTAATTCAACGTCATTGCGACAACTACAAGTTGTTTTGAAGGGGCCCTTAATGTCACGGTGAAAGGTCATGATCATCTGACGTAATAATACATCTCATACATTGCTCATCTTGGGGTGTGCGCTTTGTTTGATTTTGGTCTGTGGGTTGGAGCCAGCCGGAGCTGGGTTGTACTTGCATGAAGTACAGATCTTTTTCTCTAAAGCTTATGAAGCAATCGGTCTGTCACCTCAGCCAGCATCCCTGCCTAAGTTCACCACGATATGATTAGGCGGTAGTGTTTTATGGCTCTTCCCATTATATTCGTACTACATAGATAGACCTCAAAGTAAGCCCAACAAGGGTTAGAGGGGAGCCTCATCCCTCTAGTCGGCGTTCATGGAAGTGCAGTGGCATGACTTACCAGATAATTTTCGTCACGCCAAAGGCCATTTTTTGGACAGTTATAGAAGGTACTCCGCGTCAGTATGATGTATCCGATTCTGAAAAAAAAAAAAAGAAACCTTAGCGTCACCCTCAAGGTTTTAAAAATTTGCTGAAGGCTGCCTTTGCCTTAAAGGACCCTTGAAAGTGTAGTTGCGGTAATGTTCTAATGCAAGAAATCTATAGCGGTGATTTTTGTGAGCATTCGAGTGAAATGTAGGACGAGGCACGGTGGGGCGCCGTCTGGAATTCTTTCCTTCAATTTTCCTTGCGAGCTGGTGTGCGCTGATTTAACCGGGGCTATCAGCATCATATTCGACTATCAATATGTTCGATGCTAACGAAGCTAGATAGAAATATTTTCGCCGTGTAGAAGACTGTTGAGATGCACATTGCTCTTCACGCGTTTTCTAATTTTAGTAAGTAGCGTTCCATGGGCCCTTTAAACAAATAGCATTTCGTGGATCCTCTCAGGAGGTCAACCGTGAGCTCTAATTTTCAAGTTTGTTGAGTTTTTAGAGGGTATGGGGCTCTCTCTTAGACCAAAACAAAATGCAGCAAGCTCAAACAACACCGGTGACCGTGAATAACACAACAAGGAAAAGCCCGCAGGCAAAGATAATCTTTATCCCTCAATACAGTGAGGCGCCTCTCGGTCCTATTTAGAGGCTGCAGACAAGATGGGTCTCGCTTAAGGCAGCGTTCATGCTCCGGTGATTGTAAACCAGGTCAGTAAGCCAAGCTCGGTTTATCCAAGCAGGCGTGTCCTAGATCTTCGTCTGGAGAAATTACACCAGATTCTGTACCCACTATAGTAACCCCATAGCTGGGTCCGCTGGCTCGAGATCTTTCGCACAAGGTGCTTCCATACTCAGCATAGATGCAATTCGGTGCGATCTGCGATCTCAAGCATTGTGACTCCTGAAGGGAGCAAGAACCTATTTTATTATTAAACGTGGTTGTGTGGGACTTCGGTATCCCTGCGTATACCCCTGCAGTCAGCTCATTCTCAAGCATTGCAGACAACCGAAGCTACAGCAGCCGATATGTTCGTTACCTCACTCCTGGGGACTTCGTTTCCCGCTTTCCTAGCGAGTTCGCTGGCTTTCTTTGTTGTATACCTATGCCGGTACAGACTTGTCCGAGCTTGGCTCAGCTCTACGCTATCCAGTGTGTGCGGTTTTTACGCTTCCACTGCAACTTCACTCTAAAAGTACTCTTTCAGCTCAATCAAGTGGAAGAGTCCACTGAATCCGCCGACTTCATATATTCCAGTAGGTAAATCAGATGCGAAAATTTCTTTTCAATCACAGAGCAGCCCTAATCAGTGGATACCAAGGAAGGCTGCGAATCCTGTGACATGCGTCACTGAGTATTTGATTTTATTTTAGGTCTGTGTCTCGAAAATAGAAGTCAAGGTCCCTGTGAGCATTATCACAGCTAGCTTTATGGCTTGCACTGCACTTTTCACGGCTTTGGTTTGCCTCCGAATGACATTCTCCAAACGCTTTCTCAAAAGCAATGCACAGCCGTTGACAACGGTCGCGATTGGATCAAGACAGAGTCCATTAGCGTATACAGCTCCCTGTCAAATATTAGAACAGTAGGTCTGAAGCCGGCCGAGTGCTTTAGGCTCGTGCGCAGAGTGAGGGATTTTTTAGCCATTCCAGAGCGCGGCTTTGCTCTGTCGATTGGGGCGCCGCCACGCGGCCGCTTCTTTGAGGACTGCGGAGCCGCAGTATCGCCGCGGCCACGCCTGCCCGGTAGCCAAGATTAGCTAGCCTTCGGGGGCTAGAAAATATTGCCAAAATATTTCCCCCACACGGTTGTGTTGGAGCAGGTTTATTTGCATTCTCGTAGAGTTGAAATCGGCTCACTATTTATGGGAATTAGTTTGACGTTCATGTGTGTTGGTTTTCCGCCTGCAGTCGCTTTATACAGCTGCCGCTTCGGTTCCTTACTGACGAGAAACCGTTTGTGAACAATTGCAAGCATTACTCTTGCGTGCAACTCGCATATAAATCCAATCCGAATGTGCTCTTCTTCTTTAATAATAAAAACTGATTCCCAGAAGGGCAAAGGCGCAGTAACTGTCAAACTTGTTTCTGTGAACTGATTGCTTTATAGGAAGGGAAAGGCGCGGTAACTGTCTCACTTGTTTCCTGTGGACACCTTAACCGCGCCGTAAGGTAAGGGGGAAGGTGGGAGTGAAAGTGAAAAGAGAGAAAGAGGAGCCGTCGTGGAGGGCTGCGGAGTAATTTCGCCCACCTGGAGATCTTTAACGTGCGCTGACATCGCACAGCACACGGCACGATGTGAGCGAGATCGATCTGAGGTTCTCAATGTGTAGTTTCTTGCCCGGTTTAGGAGTCATGACTACTTCCGCATGCTTCCACTCCTCGGGGACGGTCTCCGCTTCCCAGTGTTTGTTGAGAAAGTCGGTTGATTCAGCGACTAGGTCATCACAGTGGTTGCGAATGAATTCGTTATTGATCTTGTCTGCACCCGCGGCCGTGTTTCTGGTTGTGTTTCGAATCGCTGCGTAGACCTCTTCTCACGTAATGGGCCAGTCCAGGGTATCGTTTTCACTTCCTCGGTAGTGCTCTGCATAAGCCGGCGGATTTGTGACCCCGAAGCACTTAACGCGTACGTTCTCCAGGAGTGCTGAGTCTGGTCCCTCGAACTGGTGGATTAACCGGTAGATGGCCTTGTTGTTTTTTGCCTTGGTCTTGGTTGGATCTATGAGATACTTGAGGATATGCCATGTCCTCGCTGTGCTCAAAGTTCCGTTCAGGGAGTCGCTGAATTGTTGCCAATTTTGCCTGGCCAATTGCGCCGCGTACTCCTCTACCTTCGCTGTGACTTCTGCGATCTTAAGTTTTAGTTTTCTGTTGTACCTTTGTTTCTTCCATCTCTTAGTGAGCCCGCGTCTAGCTTCCTACAGCATGAGCAGCCTGGCGTCTACCTTGGGCGTCTGCGTCGTTCGCGTGATTTCTTTGGTTTACTTGGTTTTCCTTGAGCATGTTTCCTCAATCTTCTATCGATTGAATGCCATTCACGGCGAGATTCCCGTCGCATGCCTCTCGAAAAGCGCTCCAATCCGTGATTTTTGCCGATCCCAGCTGGCGCTTTAGACTGTCTGAGGTTACTTGAGTTTTGAGTATGTAGTGGTGACTGCCCAGATTCTCTAACAGGTTCTCCCACACTGCCTGTTCCGCTCCCCGTATGAATGTGAGGTCGGGCAGGTGTCGGTACTGACGCTGTTTCCGATTCTGTTTGGAGTGTCTGAGTCTGTGAGGAGGTCGCAGTCAATGTTTTCTGCTGCCTCTGCTAGTGCTTTACCTTTTGGGTTAGCTGTTTGGTATCCCCAGCTTTTGTCCATGACATTGAAGTCTCCTAGTATGACTAGCGTGTTGTTTTTTTGCGAGTTTGCGTGGGCCTTGGAAAAGTTCGCGGAATTTTGCTTTCCTCTGTTTTGGAGGGCTAACAGTACATGGAGGACAACGAACTGTATCCCCACAGCATGTTCGGTTTCAGAGCAAAAGTATCGACACAGGATGTACTACTTCAAATCAAAGAAGAAGTACTCGGGAACGTCCCTAAGAGCGGAGAGAACATAATAATGGCATTGGACATCAAGGGGGCTTTTGACAATGTCAGTCACAAGGCGATCCTTACGGTCATGAACGACCTGAACTGCGGGAGGAGAGTCTACGGCTACGTCAAAGCCTTCCTGTCAAACAGAACGGCAACAATTGGCCTCGGGGACATCAGATCAGACAAATTCCTTACGCCAAACAAAGGAACACCTCAAGGATCGGTCATCTCTCCTACGCTCTTCAACGTAGCCATGATTGGCTTGGCAAAACAGTTGAAAGAAATCGACGGTATACACCATGCCATGTATGCCGACGACATCACCACCTGCGTCAACACAGGCTCGCTCGAAGAGAAAGAAGAGAAATTACAAAAGGCAGCCACCTGCGTAGAGAACTACGTCAGAGCAAGAGGGCTAGCATGCTCCACGGAGAAATCCGAGCTAGAGTTTGGAGAGGAAGACACAACCGCACAGTCCCCACTAGCGACGACTTAATGCTAAACGTCTACCTCGAGGGGAAGTCTATACCAGAAAAAACACTCATCAGAATTTCGGGGATGTGGATACAGTCAAACCAACGCTGTACCCACGCCCTCGCCTGCATGATCACCCGCATGATCACGCGCATCTCACGCAGACGTCATGGCATGTGAGAGGAGGACACACTCAAGCTGGTTAGAAGCCTTGTAGTCAGCCGAGTGACATACAGCCTCCCCTACTACAACCCCATCAAGAGTGAGGTGCAACAGGCGGCCGGGATTCTGCGCAAAGCCTACAAAACCGCACTCCACCTTCCTCACGGCACTTCAACCGGAAAGCTCCTAGCCCTAGGACTACACAACACTTTCGATGAATTGAGAGAGGAACAACTAGTCTCCCAAGTGCGCAGACTACAGCAGACCCCACCTGGCAGGGAGCTGCTTAAGAAACTGGGCCGCGCCGATCAAATTCAAGAGATACAGAGGACACAAACAATCCCGGACAAGTATCGCCACACACTAAAAGTAACGCCCATACCCAGGAACATGGATCCCAACCTACACAAAGCACACAGAGAGACAAGGGCTGAATCCCTACAAAAGTTATTAGCACCCCGAGAAACGACGCTATACGTGGACTCAGCCACATACACCAGAACAGCGGGGCAGCACAACAGCACTGTGGTAACAACGGTGATTGACTCGACGCTACGCGCGATCACCAGCGCATCACTACAAGACTGTACGATAGTCGAGGCTGAGGAAGCGGCCGTCGCTCTAGCGGCAGCGGAGGGCTATCGATCTAAACGGTCTCTAACAATCCTTACAGACTCACAAACAGCATGCCGCAACTATCTTTGCGGCAGAATCGGGCACAGAGCGCTCCGCTTACTCCGCTTTGGGGGCCACATAACGCAACGAAAACCAAACGAAGCACCAATCACGCATACGATAGTATGGACGCCGGCACACGCGGGAGTAACAGGGAACCAAGAGGCGGACAGTATAGCTCGAGGGTACACTTATTACCGAGCATCTAACGTAGGCGACCTCGAGGGGAACGAACCTGTACCCCAAGATTATTCGGCGATACTAAACCATTACAAGGGCTGCAGAACGCGGTACCCACCACCACACAACTCCCTTAGCAGAGAGGACTCAGTCGCGTGGCGGCAGCTGCAAACGGGCTCGTAACCGAACCTATAAGTACTCAACAAAATGTATCCCACACAGCACACTGACAAATGCCCTTGGTGCCAAAAACCACCCACGCTGTCCCACATAACGTGGGCATGCCAGAGGATAACTGTGGTACCCGTTATAACAAACCCGAGTGCGGAGCAATGGGAAGGAGTGCTCTCCAGTGATCGCCGAGTCGACCAGGAGGGTCTGATTGGGCGAGAACAATTGGCAGCAGCATCCAGCGGAGCCCTGGACTAAGGGCAACCGACCTTTGTCTTAGAAGATGGACGAAGCCATCTGAAACACGCAGAACACAAGCCAATCTAGAGCTTGTTAAAGTTTTTCACTCACTCACACACTCACTGCACACGGATGCCTCTTCGTTGGTTGGTTGGTTGGTTGGTTCATAGGAAGGGAAAGGCGCAGTATCTGTCACACTTGCTCTGTGGACACCTGAACCACGCCGTAAGGGAAGGGATGAAGGTAGGAGTGAAAGTGGATAGAGAGAAAGGGGGGCCGTAGTGGAGGGCTACGGAGTAATTTCGACCACCTGGGGATCTTTAACGTGCGCTGACATCGCACAGCACACGGACGCCACTTCGTTTCGCCTCCACCGAAACGCAGCCGCCGAGGTCGGGTTCGAACCAGGGTACTCCGGCACAGTGGTCGGGCGTCTCACCACTGCACCACACCAGCGGGGCGTTTCTGTGAACTGTTTTATTTATAGGAAGGGAAGGGCGCTGTAACTGTCTCACTTGTTATCTGTACACACCGCAACCGCGCCGTAAAGGAAGGGAGGAAGGTTAGACAGAAAGTGTAAAGAGAGAAAGAGGAGCCGTAGTGGAGGGCTACGGAGTAATTTCGACCACCTGGGGTTCTTTAACCTGCGCTGACATCGCACAGCACACGGACGCCTCTTCGTTTCGCCTCCCTCGAAACGCAGCTGATTGATCGATTTATAGGAAGGAAAAGGCGCGGTAACTGTCTAACTTATTTTCTGTGGACACTGCAACCGCGCCGTAAGGGAAGGGAGGGAGATGGGATTGAAAGTGGAAAGAGAGAAAGAGGAGCCGTAGTGGAGGCTACGGAGTGATTTCGACCACCTGGTGATCTTTAACGTGCGCTGACATCGCACAGCACACGGACGCCTCTTCGTTTCGCCTCCATCGAAACGCAGCCGCCGAGTTCGGGTTCGAACCCGGGTACTCTGGCACACTAGTCGGGCGTCTTACCACTGCACCACCCCGGCGGGGCGCTCGAAACGAACTGAACTGATTTATTTATAGGAAGGGAAAGGCGCGGTAACTGTCTCACTTGTGTTTCTGTGGACACCGCAACCGCGCCGTAAGGGAAGGGATGAAGATGGGAGTGAAAGTGGAAATAGAGAAAGACGAGCCGTCGTGGAGTAATTTCGACCACCTGGGGATCTTTAACGTGCGCTGACATCGCACCCTCCGAAACGCAGCACCTCAACCGCGCTATAAGGGAAGAGAGGATGGTGGGAGCGAAAGTGGAAAGAGAAGAGGAGCCGTAGTGGAGGGTATGGAGTATTTTCGACCGTTCGACTACTGTGCCGGAGTTCCCGGGTTCGAACCTGACCTCGGCGGCTGCGTTTCGATGGAGGCGCAACGAAGTGGCGTCCGTGTGCTGTCCATTGTCAGCCAATGTCAGCGCACGTTAAAGAAGATCCCCAGGTGGTCGAAATTACTCTGCAGCCCTTCACTACGGCTCCCCTTTATCCCTTTCCACTTTCACTCCCACCTTCCTCCCTTCCCTTACGGCGCGGTTCAGGTGTCCACAGAGCAGGTGTGACAGATACTGCGCCTTTCCCTTCCTGTGAACCAACCCACCCCTCATCTTTAACGGGCGCTGACATCGCACATCACACGGAGGCCCTCCGTTTCGCCTGCATCGAAGCGCAGCCGCCGGTGGTCGAGAGGAGGACATGGAGGAGGAAAACTTTATTTTACGAAGAATTCCAAGCACGCAGGCCTCCTGGGTTTCCGCACCATGCCACTCGCGATTTAAAGGTTCATGTGATGTTTATCCATGACTTGTGCGGCCCGACTGACGACGATCGGCCTGGCCTGGTCCGCTGAATGCAGTGAGGTCTCCCAGTCCTCCCAGGTTCGGAGAGTCACCGGGCCGGCTGGGGAGGAGAAGCAGGGCGGGATAAAATAATGTGGGTAAGGATGGCCTTGGGGTGTGAGTACAAATAATAATAATAATAATAATAATAATAATAATAATAATAATAATAATAATAATAATAATAATAATAATAATAATAATAATAATAATAATAATAATAATAATAATATTTATTGGTTCACAGGAAAGTGAAGGCGCAGTATCTGTCACACTTGCTCTGTGGACACCTTAACCGCGCCGTAAGGGAAGAGATGAAGGTGGGATTGAAAGTGGAAAGAGAGAAAGGGGAGCCTAGTTAAGGGCTACTTAGTAATTTCGACCACCTGGGGATTTTTAAAGTGCGCTGACATCACATAGCACACGGACGCCACTTCGTTTCCCCTCCATCGAAACGCAGCCGCAGAGGTCGGGTTCGAACCCGGAAGCACCGGCACAGTAGTTTGGCGTCTTCACACTGCATCACCCCGGCGGGGTGGCGCACAAAGTGCTTATGGGGGATACCGACTTAAATTATGAAAGTAAAGCTGGTGTCGGCAGCTTTCGTGTCTGCCGGCGATGCCAGATTGACAGTTCTCTAGTAGTGAGGGATGGGTGGGGTGACGGATAGATGAGGCGCTTAGTGCGGGAGGTTGCAGTGACTCAGTAAATGAGTGCATACGCTCCTTCGTGAAATTTCAAATGAGGTCCGCCTGTGCCCAGTTTCTAGACCTTCGGGCTAAGGAGTGGGCGGCCTGGTTACCGGGATTTCCCGAGTACGCGGGCACCCAGATGAGCTCAACCCATCGGAGTAGATGGAGGGTGGGCATGTGCAGCAGACGGTGCGCCGGAGGGTGAACGCGGCTTCTGCTATAATTTAGAATGGCCGTTTTAGAGTCACTAACTACACAACTGGCATCTTTGTATGCCAAAGCAATAGCTATAGCGGTCTCCTCGGCTTCCTCAAGGGTGGTGCCTGAAAGAAGCTCGAAAGTTAGGGGGAAATGGGGGGGTTGTGGACAACAACAGCGGCTCCGTTCTTATCGCAGGCGGCATCCACCCAAATAGCCGGTAGCTGGCAACTGACATGGTATCGCATTGATTGGACGCAGGGTTGGCTCACGTTACGTAAAGCAGGAGTTGCCAACTCGGGTATCTCCTTTCATGTGAGATCTGGATATCATAATCAGCCTGCCAGGACCCTTGCATGCACGTTATCCCTAGAACACTCACCTGAGTTCTGCTCCTTACAGCAATGAGTAGCGCGGATCGTCACGTGAATACGACTTGCGGTGCTCAGGTTTAAAGGCCAAAGCGACAAGTCAGGTGATCTTCAAGGTTTGGTATGGAAGAATTGGATCTATCG
Organism: Amblyomma maculatum; assembly: GCA_023969395.1. Classification (NCBI taxonomy): domain Eukaryota; kingdom Metazoa; phylum Arthropoda; class Arachnida; order Ixodida; family Ixodidae; genus Amblyomma; species Amblyomma maculatum. The sequence continues at coordinate 43,401 of JAJIZL010058595.1, forward strand.
CTCTAAAACGCGCTCGCAGCAATTTAATTGATTTAGGTTTTGTGAAGGACGACTGGACATTCATGGGTATTGAAGCACTGTGAAAGATGAACTGAGAGCGGCGGTCTGGGAGCCAAAATATGCAAGGTAAGGTGCATTTGCAGTTCCGCGCTCTATTATTAGGCAGAAGCAACAATCGTAATGCACAGCAACGCAAAACACCTTTCTAGTCTCAGTGCTCTGTTTTTCGCGGTTTTATAATTTTCACTGGGTTCATATTTTTTGTACTAACTACCAAATGCCGGCTACGCACCACTGTGTATATACTCTGCTTTATCATTTTCTAAAGTTAGGCTGGAAAAAGGAGGATAGTATTTTGTATAAAAATAACTGTGCTTTGCGTCCAATGAGAAAATTGGGCAAATGAGGAAATTAAAGTAACAACTGATAACGTCGTCACCATGCATTGCGCACTGGCGTCAAGCCGTTTATGACCTCCTGCGTGAAGTTAGAGCACGCAAACAATAGGGCTTTTGTTTCAACGAATATTCCTGCAAACTAAAAAAAATTGCACCCTAAATAAAAAAAATGAAATGCAACTTTTTCATGCCCTTTTCCTGTTGAAACATTTAGCATGAAATTTTAACGGGTGGTGGTGGTGGTGAAAAACTTTATATTTGGGAGCCTTAAGTGATTACATGCTAATGACGGGTCGGCTCTTGGATGCGTGTTGTGGCCGGAAGCTGGTGCTTCCGAGCGACACCCTAAGCCCAGTCCGTCAGCCGCTTTTGAACGGCCGGGTCAGAGCTGGACGCCGCAGCCTCACATCGCTCGAGGTTGGAGAGTTTACAAGTGGCTGGAGGGTGGAATTTCAAGCATTTTATCACAGTATGCTTAAAATCAGCTTTAGGTGCCCCACACAGGGTGCACTGCGGCGAGAACAGTCCTGGATGGATCAAAGATAAGAAAGCAGGGGATCGGAATGTACGGGACTGAAGCTGGCGCCACGTCACCTGTTGTAGCTTAGTCATAGATTTATGAGGAGGAAGGTAGATGGTTCGTTTATCACGGTAATGGAGATAGATTTCGTGATAGGATACCATGCGCTCGCGAGCATCTCCCCAGGCAGTGGCAGTCCCTGCTCGGCTGACGTATCCTCGCGCAAAAGAGTGAGCTGCTTCGTTGCCTGGGTGAGCCGTGTGAGCGGGCACCCATATTAATTGACTAGGGTGTTCGGGTGGGGGGGAGGGAAGCGAGGAGCCGGAAGGCTGGGGTAGAGATCCGACCGCGAGCGAAGTTCCGTACGGCGGATTTAGAATCGCTAAAGATGGTTGTGTCTCGGGTAGTAGCTATGGCGAGGGCAACCGCCGCCTCCTCCGCCTCCAGGGAAGTGGAGGCAAAAGTTGCACCAGCCGCGACTAGTTGCAGAGTTAGAAACAGCGCTGAGGGCGAACGCAGGGCGGGAGGGGTATGAGGCAGCGTCTACGTAAACGGTCTCTGGCTGGAAACCATAGTGTTTGTGAAGAGCTTCTGCGCGTGCCTTGTGGCGAGTGACATGTTGCTCTGGGTGCATATTCTGTGGCAGGTGATGTACCTTAAGAACGCGGTGTATCGCAGGGGGAAGTGTATGTTGTGTAGAGCAGTGACCAGGAGGTGAGAGATGGATGCGAGCAAGGATGTTCCGGCCGGTGAGGGTAGATGATAATCGCTCCAACTGGGCTGAGCGGTGGGCTTCCGTGAGCTCAGCTAGGGAGTTATGGATGCCCATGTGAAGAAGGCGTTCATTAGAAGTATAGCGGGGTAAGTTGAGGGCGGCCTTGTACGCCTGTAGGATAAGGGCGTAACCTTGCCTTCCTCCACCCGCGTGAGGAAAAGGTAGGGGAGCGAGTACACAACACGGCTCAGGACAAATACCTGTACCAGGCGTCTGAGGTCATGCTCGCGCATGCCACGATGGCGATTGGCTATGCGGCGAATGAGGCGGATTGTTTGATGAACCATCATCGTCAGCTTTGTGATGGTTGCGGTATTCTTGCCATTGTTTTGTTTCAGAACACCAAGCATCCTTATGTGTTCCACTTCTGGTATCCGGGTGTTGTCAATTGTCAAGAAGAGGGGGGGAGGAGGGCCTTTGTCTGTACGACACCTAGGAGGTCGGAGTATGAGAAGCTCCGATTTGGTAGGGGAAAAAGCCAAGCCGACATTTGCGGCAAAAGATACTGCAATGACTGCTCCGGCCTGTAATGTATCTTCCATGGCGCCAATGTTACCTGTTGTGGTCCACAGTGTAATATCATCGGCGTATAAGGAGTGGGACAGGGCAGGGATTTGGTTGAGGGAGTGTGCCATGGGGATAAGGGTCATATTAAAAAGCAGTGGAGAGAGGACAGAACCCTGTGGGGTGTCAATGCTACCGAGTTTGAAAGATGGAGATGAGAGCGAGCCGATGGTGATTTCTGCTGTGCGATGACTAAGAAAGGCGGATATGTACTGGTGGACATGCGAGCAGACTTGAAGCGATGAGAGAGCATCTAAAATGGCTGCGTGACGGACATTATCAAAGGCCTCTGTAAGATCTAGGGCAAGAATTGCTCGGGTGCGCTTTGCGTGGCGGGGGTAAAGGACATCAGACAGTTGCAGCATAATATCCTGTGTAGAGAGATGTGGCCGGAAACCGACCATTGTGTCAGGGAAGAGAAAATGGTCATCTATGTGGTTCTGGAGGCGTGCAGCACAACATGTTCAAAGAGTTTGCCAAGACAGGAAGTTAGAGATGTGGGTCGGAGATTCTTGATGTCGAGTGGTTTGCCGGGTTTAGGGATAATTGTGATACGGACGTGTGTCCACTGGGCCGGAAGGGTTCCAGTGAGCCAGCATTGGTTGAAGAGGTCCGTGACCGCATCGACAGACGGGTCATCTAAGTTACGAAGCATGTTATTTGTGACTCGGTCCGTCCCCGGAGCTGATGTCGTCCTGAGGCGGTGCATCGCCGCCCTGACTTCAGCAGAAGAGATTATTCCTCATCAAGGGCAGGGTTGGGAGAACCGGTGTAGGAAGGAAGGGGGGTAGAAGGGGTTGTAGTGATGTACTGATCTTTTAAGGCCTAAAGGAGGGCGTCATCGTCTAGGGGAAGCTGATGAATAGTGCGGGTAATATTCTTACGCTGCGTGGCTTTGATGTGCCAGGACCAAGGAGGTAGCGTAAAAGCGACCAGGTGTCTTTAAGGCCTAGATTACCGCTCATGCGGTCACAGACCTGCCCCCACTGCTGGTGAGCGAGGTCCCTTGTATGAGCTTCAATTTCTTTCACAAGGTGGGAATTCGCCGTTTGAGGGTGCGATTATGCTTTTGGGACGGCCAACGTTTCTGAAGGCTGGCGTGTGCCTCCCACACGTGGAGAAGGCGACTATCCGCAGCCGAAGTGTCCTCTGGTTCCGGGATAGTGGATGTCGCGCCGACTCCGCATCCTGTGTGAGAGAAGCCACCAGGCCTCCAGGTCCACAATGGTGTGCGGGGCGTTTTGCGTATGCGGCGAAATCGATCCCAATTGACCACGCAGGCCCGATTGCGTTTGGGTGGGGTGAGGTAAGAGATTGAGAACTCGGTGCATAAAATGTAATGACCACTGCCTAATGAGTGAGTGGTATTAGTCCAGCGGCTTTCTCGAACACATTTTGAGAGAGTCAACTCTGGGCTTGTGTCGTGCTGAACGCTGGATCCGATTCGGTTGGGATAGGAGGTGTCGTTGAGAATAGGAAACCCTTCGTCCTGAACGAAGGAGAAAATTGCCGTACCCTTACTGCAGTTTTTTCGGTAACCCCAGCTGGTATGGCTAGTATTGAAGTCGCCAACCACTAGTAGGGATCCTCCCGCGCTAACTGTGAGGGCTTTCTTGATTGCGCCAATGAGGGGGGCAGGAGGGCTCTTGGGAGGGCTATAGAGGTTGAGAACAAAAAGGGTGTGTGCCTTTCGTGTGCGGGGTAGGAGTTCCAGCAAGAGGCCATCCACGTCATCCACCTCAAGAGGGTGTTCGACCGCGGCAAAGTTGCAGTGCACCAACGACGCTACCCTGGATTGAGGCTGGGTAGAGGGCTCGTAAGTAGTATAGTCGCGGAGCTTAACCGAAACAAGCTTCTCCTGCAGCGCTATCACTGCCGATATCTCGCTAGGGGATAGGGTAGATAGGTGAAGTTGCAGATTATTCCGCTTTGTGCGGAAACCTCTGCAGTTCCACTGCCACACGCTAATTCTGTTGGGGTGTGCCGTCGTGTTGGGTGCTATCAGTAATAGCTAAAGGGATGGGTAAAGGGATTGAGCTGTGACACAGGATTGTCGTCCTTGGTCACCGTTGTAAGAAGGATAAAAGTTCAGAGCTGCACATTAACGTGCTTAATAAGACACTCTCCGAAAGTAAATCCCCTTTACCAGCTTTAGAGATCAAGTGCAGCCATTTCACAAGATTTATTATTTCCCTAAAAATATTATATTTGCCTCCGCATGCGGACAAAACCCCAAGAAATAGCGGATTGCCTGTCTAGAAATGGAGATCAGGCCAAACGATGACACGTAAAGATCCGCTCATGTTTCGAGAATAAGCTGCGTGTCGTGGCAACTGTTGTCGCCAGAAATAACCTCAGACCTTCAAGTTGCCTCCCATTAGCAATAGTGCTAACAGACGAAAACAGCTGAGTATAAAAATATTGAAGGTCAGGAGGCTGCGCCCTGCTATAAGAACCAACTCAACACTTTTATTGGAAAAAGGGGGGCACCAGCGACACAAGTAATTTATTAGAGTCCACAAATAATATACTCTTTACACTCACCCGTCGAATCTAGATGTATCGAAATTATTCAAAGCTTTTATAGCCTCCTTATCCGGTATATCAAATTCCAATCCTATTAGCATGTTCTTTGGCTCCACATTTTTCGTGTTTGCGACGAAGTCCTGAAAAAGTGAAAAATATTTGGCACAATTTCAAAGCTGGCTTTTGTAGCGAGAGCTGCACTGACCACAGTTTCACCGTTTCGCGTACCTTCAACAGGTGCACTGCGAATGCGCGAGGAGCCGAGTGATGTCACAGCGCGCAGCTGTCGCAGTTAGAACGTCAAGATGCAGAGCAGCCTAGACGCCCGAACAAAGAGAATAATGCCTTGCCAAGCGAAGATGCTAAGATGCAGAGTGCAATATTAATAATAATAATA
>JAJIZL010058599.1:0-12297 GCA_023969395.1 Amblyomma maculatum
ATATATAATTACAATACTGATGAAAAAATCATTTTTAACCACATAAAAACTATCCTGATGGGCTACGGATGTCCTATAGTTAAAAGATAAAATATAGGAACTGGTGGATTATATTTGAGTGGCCGTCATTAAGTGTCCAAATATTTACGAGAATTAATTCTTAATTCATAGTAAGTCAGTTACGAGACTGTCTAGGTGTAGGGCGCTGTCGCAGAACAGTCGAGGAGCTGTACAGATAAATAAAAGCAAAAATATAGCAAATTTGCGCCCTAAAATAGTAGAGCAAGCACACCCGGAGAGGTTGAGCATTAACTGAGTATGTCTTGTAAGTTGCCTTGCGAACCCGCATGAAGGTATACAGGGAACCGAACCAATCAGCGGAGCTAACATATGCGCACCTCTGAGATGTAGTTTAACGCTGTCAATGAAAATACATCTATTGAATGTACCTTCACAACTGACGGCTTAAAAAAGCACATACGATAAGAGGCATTCAGGACTCCACAAGTTTAAGCACGCTTCAAAGTCCTGCACCCTCGGTATAAACTCGTGTGAATTTTTTGTTTCCAGCATCGCACGTTTTCGAGTTATTTTTGCTTTTTATGCCATAGCGTAAGTGGTCCCAAGAATCAGAAAAATCGGCATCGCCGTCTTTGGCGTAGTCTGCAGTGAGCGAAAAATACTGATTGATCGAGAGGTTCATGGCGGTGACCTGACCTCACGCAAGAATTTCAAATATCGATCGCAAAGCATTCACGTCGAACGTCACGTGGCATTGGCAATGAATGTGAATAAAAGACTACATATCTACGAAATAATGATCGGCGCAAAACTGAATAATGGCTCAAGTTCGAAAGTGTTTGGTTTCACCTAAAATCATTTTAGGATTTAGGTAATATTGGAAACCACAACCTCTGGCTGCCAAGCCAGACACGTTGCCGACTGGGCCATGCAAGGAATGTCATTTTTTTTTTCATTTTCCACACAAGAAAAGTTTTTACGCCTTGGAAAAGCGAGGTTTAACGTGTGTCGTGCAGTATTTCCCAAAAAGTAGTGCCTTACGATTCTGCACTAATAAGTATGTGTGTATTTAAAGCGAGGCACAGACTGCTCTGTCATACCTTATAAGCGAAGCCTTAGCGTCCTCTTTTTTTTTTTCTTGCTTCTTTAACTTTTTCTTCCACTTCGGGCACATCAGCTTAGATGGGCAAGCCCTTATTGTGGTAATATCTATGCTTTGTCCTTTGCAGCTCTTCCCATTTCAATCAAAATGCAAGCAATCAATGTCAATAACAGAACCGCAACTATAGTGTTCATTATGCTCACCAGGCCTAGTTGATTATATTTTCCTTAGAACTAAAGTAGCAGCAGTGTGCAAAAATTAAAAGCCAAAGCACGCGTGTTATATACAAAAATAATTTATACGCTACAATACAAAAACAACGAATATATTTGAAAAGCTGTCAAGCATCGAGCTGGAAAAAGCGATTGTCTTTGCAGCCGCCAGCAGTGGAGCGTCGCTTAAGATCGCATCAATCGAATCAATAATGCGCATATAAAAAAGAATACAAACATGTTTATGACGAAATCAATGGCCAGCTCAGGCTCAAACCTCATAAGTGAACTAAAAACGATATGAAGAGCGAAGATCTCCTTGGCAGTGATGAAAAATAAAGCGCAAACATGCTCGAAGCACGACCGCTGCTCTGGACAGTGAAAATCGATGCAGGCAGTAAAGCTACGATACTAGCTTGCGATACAAGTGCTCTTTTGAGGGGTCCGTCATGCAAGCCGATTATTATGGCTGGGGTCCTTAATACTATCTTGCTAATCGCATTCTCTATGAACATTATATTCCTTACAAACACGATACAATTCACGGCATGCATACACCTCTTTCAATAAAAGTTCATAGCAGTGCAGGTCCTATTCCTGGTAGAGCTATAGGAGAGCTTTGTATTCAACGTGGCAAGTGGACAGGGGCACATGGGTCACAACGGCGCCTACACTGCTGAAAGTATAATTGAATTTCCTCGCTTCGTTTCAAGTGGTGTTTTATTTTTTTTTTCCTTGTAGCAAGCTGGCAGATGAGATCCTACTTTCTTGCCACACAAGTATTATATTTTTCGGCCTCGTAATAATCACGAAATCTGTGCTGGGCTAAAAACTGCATTTACACAGAATAATTGTATGAAAATGTGAAGACTAGAGCCCCTTCACGCTCGAGTTGCTATGTCATGGGTGGATATTTCAAAATTTGCACTATTTTATCGAGCACGCTTTGATTGCATGGCGAAGCTTTTCATCGTACCACATGATTGCTTATGCTGTTCCTTGCGGATTTTCTTGAGTGCATCACTTCACTTCTTTCAAAGCATTGGTAGTGTTCAAGTAGTTCATAAAACAATTTCATGTGTTTTAGGCGATTAAATCCACTCGTGAATTCAAAGCCAGCAAATCGACATGGTCACCGAACCTAAAAGACATACCGTAAACCGCGCATATTTGCATAAAAAACAATATTATGTATTCCTCTCAAAAGCTGGGTCTGATATATTTCTTTGTAAAAGCGACCAAATTGCAATACATAATATGGCCTTCTAGTTTCGTGAATGTTACCCTTGTATACAAGAATTTGTTTGCGTTTTTATTGCATTGGCAAATTATGTACCTACAACCTGAAGGGATACAACCATTCTCTGGAAAGCTTTCGGTAAAGCCCACCACTAATTTACAATAAGAAAGAAGGTTTTTTGATGTATCAAGGCAGCTTCTGCAGCACAGTCGCACCGATGCGGGCGGACATTCGATAACAGGTGAGTTACAATCATCGTTAAGGTGGTTAATTAATTCCGCAAAATCAACTTTTTAAGCGTTACACTTATGTATGTGGTGGCATTTAGAGGTTGATAGGGTTTGTGACCAGTTATAAGTAAAAACCATATCAGTATCAGCGTATCACAATCACAGCCTCGTCGATGTGATTAAAAAAAAGGTTGCTTCTTCGCGCTAAAAGAAGCGCTGTTTCAAAGAAAAAAAAGAAACTGTTGGATTTTAAAGTAAATATTTTTAACTTCGTTTATTGTCAGAAGAGATAAAGAGAGTTGGAGAGGTGAAAATAAAAGGCAGGAATAAATACCTAAACAAATATTAAGCCAAGTACACGTGCGAAAACATATGTGTAGCGTTTTCGGCTAATGGAATAGTTTGCGCACAGAAGTTGTTGAAACTAAACGACATGCAATGCACAGCGCGAGAGAGTGGTAGTTAAACACGCGGGGTGGTCGATTGCTGCTTGGGAAACGTTTAATAAAGACGTTCGTGGCAAAACTATTGAGACTTGTTCAGTGAGGCCTGATTTTAAATATGACGAAGAACAAGGGTCTTTATAATTTTGACGAACTTCAATGCGAAGCTTCTAGCTAGTACACAGAGGAAATCTGCAATAAAGCGACACCTTCAAAAATTTGAAGCAGTGCGCTTTGACCCTGCCCGTGTGAGATCTTATACTAATCGCGTTTTACAATCTCGGGAACCAACTAGACAGTATGACATACAGGTTTACAGTATGAACGTCGCCAGTCGGCTGCCAAACGAGTCTCTGAATTTTTATTGTGTTGGTATTTTGCTCACTAACTCAAATTTAATATTAGCGAGTTTGCCAATCATTATGCCTCTTTCTTTTTTTCTGCCATTGAAAGCACTGCTGATGATGCTCATGTCGAACTTCTGTGAATAAACCGCTTTCTGGGGACGAGCGCAAGGCTATAAGCTCCCCCTTATCCTTAGCTGAAGTGAAAGATGCAATTGATCGTTTTCTGCTCTCCAAAACACAGGGACCTGGTGGAATTTCAGGCGAATTTTACCAGAATTTTAATTCCGTTTTATCACCTCTCCTCTCATACTAAACCTCCGAGACCAGTATTTATCTGGTAATTCTACCACACTCAAGCACAAAAAGTCACATTGTGTTAATATAAAAAAGTGATGATAAGAGGAAACTACGATTTGTAGACGGCTACAGGCCTACCACACTTTCGAATGTTTATTATAACATTTTCGCTAAAATCCACTGAAATTGGCTGCAGTTTTGATAGGTTAGTTCTATAGGAGCTCTTCAGACATGTGGTTTGAGGGGCCGGTGGGTGAATGCAATCTAACCTACACGTGGCGCGTACGGCTTTACAGTATTGCAGTGATGCAATTGACCTGGTAGAAACAGTTGGTCGAGTGTTTCATTCCTTCTTCTCGCTCTTAGATAGTATAAATCTTGATTCAGTTGTTTCTACTGTAATACGTCTTTGCTTCAAAGAACGTCCAGCACTCTTAATTGTAAATGGATGCCTCTAGCCAGCAGTCCCCATCCATTTCTTTTTTGTAAAATAAAAGTGTCCGCTGTCCCCGCTATTGTTCGCTTTATACTTGTACACCTGTAGCCACTTTGTTAAGCAGTACAGCCGTCAATGGTAATCGCATAATGACTAGCAAACTAAGGGTATTATTTACGTAGATGACCCCGCGTTTTTCTGAGCAGACAAGCCAAACATAGATGGCATTATTCGTTTAGCGGTGGACTTCTGTTCACTTGAAGGTGCTCAGGTTAATCATTCCAAGAATTCTGGTCCCATGTTTAGTATGTGAGGATCAAAATCTGCTCAATATGCTAGTGTGATATGGACATCAAGGCCGCCCAAGTACATTTGAGTCTCTCGGAATGCCAAGTAATGAGCGTAGTATTCATAACTGATATACCAACTCTTCACAGCGACACTCAAACTTTCATCCGCCATTATTTCTCTATTATTGGCAGGGCGACTGCCTTACTGCGCACTCCAAATGATTCACTGCGTATGACTTTGCATCCAGCGGTTCCTTAGGGTTCGTTACTTTCGTGTGGGATTCGTTTTTTGATGATATGAGGTGTGATAACCTTTTTGGGCTTTTAAGCGCAGTTGGATTTGGTCTACTCCCCTTGTATATCTGCCAACTCCGCTTTTCATGTTTTCCGTCCCTCTTCCAAACTAATAGTACGTGCGCCTTTCCAAGAAAATTTAGTCCATTTTTTCCCAAATCTCATTGTATTCTAGTCTTTTTGATAGTCCGTGTTTACGGAGTGTAATGCAAGATGTGCACTTGCTGCTCAAGTCCTACTTGTTCGTTTTTCTCCTGAGTTTCTATGTTCAGCGTCGATGAAAAGTTTTTACAAGAATTTAATTTCCATGCTCTTCCCTCCATCCATGTACTGGTCCATGCCTTTTGGTGTGCCGGGAAATGATTACTCTACAGTGCGCGAAAAATGTCTCTCTTGCTGCTTTGAAAAGGAAGGTAAATGAAAGGAACGGGGTGACGTTAAAGAGTAAATAGTCAGCATTTGGGATAAAGGAACAAACAGCTCTCCATGATGTCAAAGCTGAGATAAAGAAACGCTGAGCGCCGATCCTTAAGAGCAGCGGAGTGGATTCCTGGGGAAGACAGGAAAATAGAGCAATGGGCAACAGGGATCCAGATAGATAAAGAGGGGCGGAAAATGTGCCGGGCCAAGTTGGGCGACGCTGGTGCAAGTTTAGGATCGTTGAAAATTGGTGGATGGCGTCTTATTAACGTAGAGGAATAGGTTGCCACGATCATAACTATGCTTTATTTCAATGATACGGCTGGTGATGGAGGCCACGATGGAGAAAATGATGTTTCTCAGACAACGATATATGACGTTAAGCGTGCTGCACGCGAACTCAACTATACTCCGTTCCAGACAACCTGGGCTGTGAAGTTTGGCGGTCGATATAGCATGGTGATTGACTTCGTTCCTGGTACTGTATTCTTGGCTGTTTCAGAGAAACACCTAATACATTTATGTCTAACTTCAGTTGTTCACTAATTTATTGGGTCATGCCACAAAAACTATTTTCTGTAGACAGCTGACGTGCGAGGAATGCTTGCGGTTAATTATAAATAGCGCCCGTAACAAAAAAAAAAAAAAAAAAGAATGCATAGTGAGCATGAAGACTGTAAACCAATGTTTTGTTTATACTTTAGAAGTCATAAATTCTAATCTAAGCAAGAACAATAATATTGTCTTACGTGTCGACTATATTATTTAAGGTATAATTACCATCTCTTAACAATTACAGATTACATAATATAAGGGAGGGGGAGGGGGCCAGAAGAGGCAATGAAAGAAGTATTGTGATCTGATCCCCACGCTATACCTGGACTGGCGTACTGCAGCAATGCATGCGTGTAGTTCAGAATTGTGGTATCATGCATATCTAAGGAAGAGAATATAGATGGGTGTGACTAAAGAAACCGTTGTCCACTCATGGTTCAGAAGCGATAATCTTGCGCGTAGGACACAAAATCCTAGACGGTTATCAGCGTCTTGACGCAAGCGTTGTTTTTTTTTTAATCTTTTTTTTTTTTACGATCCAACTGCGCTAATCTTCCCGGTGAGCTACATCTTGCGCATGCAAGCAACGAAGATGATGTAGGTTTGGCAGAGACCTATCTCGCGCACATTATAAGCATGCAGGTCAACTAGCCGAACGGGCAACCAAAAAAAAAATCGCACAGCAAGGAAAGAAACACGACCACTTCAAGCACTCATTAGCGCGGGCAAGAACACAAGCGCCTACGAGCGCGTCCTTGAACGCAACCGAGAAGACATTGTAGTGACTCTACGCGATTACAAATTGACAGCAGGCAAACATTTTAGAGGAGTCACTTTTCGGGTATGTCGCCAAAATATTGCGAATTCAGAATGGAGAAAAATTCTTTCCGTATGGCGTCACTTTTATTAACGTTTCCTTAAGAGCTAAATACGCCTGTGCAAAAGGTTCTATTTCAATGTCATATTACATCGCCGAGTCCATTCTTATTAGCTTTAACTTCCACGAATTCATGAATCATCGGGTGCCCATCTCTCACTCTGAATGCTGTGGATTCGATTGCCAAAGTGCCTAAAGTAACAAAATTTTCTTGTCTCCTCGATTTCTTTAATTTGGTTACAGGAACTGGACAGGAAAATTTAGTGCCAATGTGAATGATCTTTACACATTCCAGAAATTATATGGTACAGTTAACCATTTCCTTAAGGTGTAGACAGAGGGACCGATGGATGTACAAACGAAAAAAGAAAAGTGGAAATGTAGTAGTTGAATGTAATCGTGCATTAAAAATATCCCTTCGTTTCCAGTAGTAGGTGAACAAGTTGAACACTTTTTGGAGTCTCGAAGAGCCACTTATCACTTACAAAGAATTCGTACAAAAGCATTAATCTTGTACACATTTTGCCCGCCCAATTCTCGCAGATGACACGAATAAATGGGTATGCTGTCGACAATGAGAATATTTTTCTTATGCGTATTCGCTTAATCTCGGAAACGGCTAGTGAGCAAAACTAAAGCGGCCACCTTAAGCGATGGTAATGCGTGTCGCATTTCGTGAAGCGATGAGAAGTTTCCTCTCCCACGCAGTGCCCAGAGGAAAGAAACCAGCTCACTTGTTGCCGTGAGCCGCTTAACTGAACCCTTGTGGATCCCTTGACTGAAGTAATTAATTCAGAAGAGACGACATGGTACGGGGGATCCAGTATTTGCTTTCTTTTGCGAGTTTAAATTATTACTCACTGTACGCTACCTGAAAAGCGTAGCATGTGGCTCGCTAGGGAATATTCATCATTTTGAACCGAGAGATTTGGAGGCACCTTAATACAAACAGGTTTCAGTGTTTTCCGGATGCCTCACCGTCAGTTTCCATCCTTTTATCTTTAATCTGGTTTGGTGAAGACTCAGGTAAATTGCATTAACAAATGTAGGTGCTTAAGCTAAGTATATTCTTTTCAAAATTAATTAGTCGCTATCGTGCCTTTGTTACTCGAGAAAAATCATTCTGCCATAAAAGTCGTGAGTGTAAATTTTAGGAAAGCTTTATTAGTTGTTGAATTTTGCAAGACCATGGCGTTTTATACCCACGGTGCTGACATACCAAAAGGTGTTTATTTCCTGTTTTCATCTAATTAATAACGGCCAGAAAGTGAAAATGCGGGCACGTAACAGGTGTCGATCTTTATTGCCATGCTATGTCTCTCCTTTCCCTTGCAATTAGATACTGAGTTTCAGATATGCTGCGTTTTATACTGAAGCTTCTGATGCTGCAATGCCTCCATCTACTCGCATCTATATACGAGCGTGTTATGGCGTATATCCGCAAGCAGTTAGAAGTTATTTGCAAGCTTGTTTTTAAAGTCTACGAGCTCCAGTGGTTTGTTCTTGTCAAACGTGTATCGTTACCACCTTAGCACACAAGGCAACGCTTGCAACGACTGGCCGACAGCTCAGCAGAACACGTCAGCCGCTTGTTTCTAGCGATAACCTTCTCGTTAAGCTGTGAAGCTTGCCACAAAATATTCGTCCATGGCCGAAAAACATCAGCAATAAATATGGCATTGCCTTCGTCCCTCCCCATGGTTGATCAAGTGCCTTTATGTACTGACGACCTGGAACTGAAATGGATCGTGCGCTACATAATCAGTATTCAGAAGTTTACGGCCTAGCTCCAGCGATGCTCGAAAAGGATCAATTACCATTCCAACTATTCGGCTCCTTAAAAGCATCCCTCAGCGAAATTCCGAAAGGACATGTCAGTTACATTTATTGACATAACTCAGAGGCTTCACGGTTATTGTTGATTGTTTTGAAATAGGAACGGGGAAGAAGGGGAATAAATTTGATGAGGTGTTTTAAGACTGTTTGTAGAAAATTCGCCTCAGAAGTAATGCCGGAAAAATTTGTTTGCAGTCTTGTAACCAGGTGCGTTTTACATTAATGCTGGACATTAGAGCAAAATTTTTCTAGTTTTTGTTTCCTTTTATTTTTATTTCTGACAGTTTCTTAAAGTACTGCAGATGAAGTTATGTGATGTTAGGAAGATAGTGAGAGACCGGAAGGCGTGGCATGACATGGTCCATAGGGTCACGAAGAGTCGGACACGACTGAACGACTAAACTGAACTGAACTGTTTCTTAAAGTATGCTGGGAGCCTATTCCTGAAAGTTTGAGCTCAAGGGCGGTTGTATGAGTAGCCGAGAGAGGCTCTATATACGAGCATTTTCAGGGATTAATCAAATTGTTGAATTATTATGAATTTTTTTCTTTTACGATGCTTAATATGTACTAGTAATGAATGTTGCTTCTGCACATTAAAATACAGACTGACTCAGGCTATTGAATTGAGTCCTCACTTTGTAAATTGATTGAATTCATTCGAAGGCTTTGGTTGCTTGAGAATTATATTTTATATTGTCACAGAAGCCAGTGAAACTGGTTCAGCAGGTTTACTTAGGATTAAGTAAAAGCACCGGCAAGATCAGGCACGGAACCGACTGGCGGGCGAGCACCGAGAGCGAAGAAGACGAGCGAGTGCCAGTCTCCCGAGCTCGCCACATGGCGGCGCCAGTACGATAACATTGCGGCATTGCCCCTCCCGGTAGAAAAGGCATCGTCCCGATGCCGAGTGGCGAGGTTGAGGATAACCGTAGTCGGCGAGGATGCGCGTTCACATCAAGTAGTTAAAGGGAAACAAGGCAAAAAAAAAAACACATGTAGCTGGACCTAGCGGGAGTAGAAGGGCTTCATCCTGGCGACATGTACGACTTCCGATTGTGCTTGCCGTCGGGATGAGCGAACAGTTCCTTGCGGGGTCACTTCGTAGGTGACGTCGCTGAGTTTGCGTTGTACTTCGTACGGGCCGAAGTAGCGGCGCAGAAGCTTCTCGGAGCGACCCCGCTGGCGAACAGGTGTCCACACCCAAACCTGATCGCCAGGGTTGTAAATTACTTCCCTGTGACGAAGGTTATACCGTCGAGCATCTTTACCTTGCTGTGTCCGGACTCTCAGTCTAGCCAGCTGGCGAGCGGCCTCGGCATGCTGGACGAATTGGTCGGCACCGGCAATCGATGGTTGGGCAACATCTGGCAGTAGCATTGCATCCAGCATGGTAACAGCTTCGCGACCATACACCAAACGAAACGGCGTAAAGCGGGTCGTTTCCTGGACGGCGGTGTTATAAGCAAATGTTGCATACGGTAGTATTTGGTCCCAGTTCTTATGATCTTCGTTGACGTACATAGAAAGCATATCGGCGATGGTCTTATTGAGTCGCTCAGTAAGGCCATTCGTCTGAGGGTGGTAAGCTGTTGTTCTGCGATGACAAGTGCCACTGAGCCGCATCACTTCCTGGGTTAGAGCTGAAGTAAATGCCGTGCCTCTGTCAGTTAAAACGATCGTAGGGGCACCGTGACGAAGGACCAGATTAAAGATGAAAAAGTTCGCAATATCAGTAGACGTGCCGCTGGGAAGAGCTTTCGTCTCACAATAGCGGGTTAAATAATCTGTGGCGACTATAATGTACCTGTTGCCCAATGATGACGTAGGAAATGGCCCGAGCAAGTCCATACCGACTTGGTGAAAAGGTACTCGCGGAGGAACAATAGGCTGCAGCATGCCGGCCGGCTTGACAGGTGGTATCTTCCGACGTTGGCAATCACGGCACGTCCTAACATAGCGCTGAACCATAGCGGCAAGCTTGGGCCAGTAGTACTTTCGTCGTACTCGTGCCAAGGTGCGCGAAAAACCGAGATTTCCGGCAGAAAGCTAGTCGTGACATGCCTGCAAAACGTCGGTACGGAGCGGCGTTAGGACAACCAGCAGATACTGAATGTCTGTGGAAGCGTAGTTTTTCTTGTAGAGGACGCCGTCACGCAAGCAGAATGATGACAGGCCACGCGTGAAAAGGCGAGGCGGCGATGAGGCGATTCCTTCGAGGTAAGCGATGAGGGGCCGCAGTTCGGTGTCGTCTCGCTGCTGTTGAGCGAGATCTGGCGTCGAGAGAGCGCCGAGAAAGACGGAGTCATCTGTTTCACTTGAAGAGCACGGGATAGGGTTTCGGGATAGGCAGTCAGCGTCACTGTGTTTCTTGCCGGACTTGTACACAATAGTGACGTCGAACTCCTGTAAGCGGAGACTCCAGCGGGCTAACCTGCCTGAAGGATCTTTAAGGTTCGCTAACCAACAGAGTGAGTGGTGGTCGCTGACCACTCTAAACGGCCGACCATACAAATACGGCCGAAATTTTGTTACCGCCCACACAACTGCAAGGCACTCCTTTTCGGTAGTAGAATAATTCGCTTCGGAACGAGACAGGGTGCGGCTGGCGTAAGCAATCACCCGCTCAACGCCTTCTTGCCACTGAACGAGAACTGCACCGAGGCCAACGTTACTGGCGTCGGTATGCAATTCTGTGTCGGCCTCCTCGTCGAAGTGGCCAAGTACGGGCGTTGTTTGAAGGCGCTTGCGAAGCTCCTCGAAGGCCCTTTGCTGCTCGTCGGCCCAGATGAAAGGCTGGTCATCCTTTGTTAGACGAGTCAATGGTTCCGCTATTCGGGAGAAGTCGTGCACAAATCTCCTGTAATATGCACAGAGGCCCAAAAACCGACGCACGGAACTTTTATCAGTGGGGGTCGGGAAAGCAGCTACGGCAGCCGTCTTCTCTGGATCAGGGCTAATTCCCTCAGCACTCACGACGTGACCCAGGAACTTGAGCTCTTGAAATGCAAAGTGGCATTTTTCTGGTTTTAGTGAGAGTCCGGCCCCGCGGATGGCATTTAGCACGGCTATCAATCGTTTGAGGTGCTCTTCGTAAGTCGCAGAGAAAATGACAACGTCGTCAAGGTAGACGAGGCACGTCTGCCATTTCAGGCCGGCTAGGACAGTGTCCATCATTCTTTGAAAGGTTGCGGGAGCGGAACACAAACCGAATGGAAGCACCTTAAATTCGTACAGTCCGTCAGGAGTAATGAATGCGGTTTTCTCTCGATCCCGTTCATCGACTTCGATCTGCCAGTACCCGCTGCGTAGATCGAGCGATGAAAAGTATCGGGCGTGGCGAAGTCGGTCGAACGAGTCATCGATTCGAGGCAATGGGTAGACGTCCTTTTTCGTAATTTTGTTAAGCCTCCTATAGTCGACGCAGAATCTGAGTGCTCCGTCCTTTTTAGCGACCAGCACAACTGGTGAGGCCCATGGACTTGTGGACGGCTGGATGACATCATCGCGGAGCATTTCATCAACTTGCGCCCGAATAGCATCTCGTTCTTTCGGCGATACTCGGTAGGGGTGTTGGCGGATAGGGCGCTCGGTGGGATCAACTATAATTCGATGTTTCGTTACTGACGTCTGCTTCACTTTGGAAGTGACGGCAAAGCAGTCACGGTAAGTGTCCAGAATTGCTTGAAGGCGGCGT
>JAJIZL010058600.1:0-17660 GCA_023969395.1 Amblyomma maculatum
ATATATATATATGTGCGCTGGCACTAAGCGATTAAATTAAATATGCAGTCATCGGTAGAAGGTAATAGGCTAGTCGGTGATCTTCAGAATGGAATAAAAAATGATAGCCGCATAAACGAAAGGCTCCGACGACCTCCGGCGCTGCATGGTTATACACAAAAAAACAGTACACACATAAGAGAATTAAACCAGGACGTCAACACAGATGATGCGCTCGCTACCAACTGCCAGTTTTTGTGGATCTTTTTGATTCAAAACACTTCCCTGAAACTCAACATACAAAGATCGAAAGTACAGCTTCAACATACCTAAAAACTAGTCAGTGCTCATTCCACTTTCATTCTGAAACTTCACTGCACCGTAGACATCTATTGCTACTTCGACAGCGAGGATGGCCAAATGCCGCCCCAAGTACATGGCATATAACACAGCCTTAAGAAGATAGCCAGCCGATTCGAAATTAGGGTCATGCTGTCCGCACTAAACAAGTTAAAAATTAGGTGAATGCAACGAGAGAGACTGAGGAAGGATGCGGAGTACTGCACAAGGAACTGGTTGTCAAATGGCAAACGGTTGTCGTGTACAAGATCCCCCTGACATGTGGGAAGACCTATGTGGGTTCAACAGGCCGATGCATCAATGAAAGGCTGAGGGAACACAGAAATTCGTGTGCCGCACTGTCTGCTCCAGGAAACCTAGCGACCCATTGCTTCCGGTGTAAAGCGGATGATAATCAACAGGACTTCAGGGGCACCCATTGTGTACCAAGCTTCACCCACACCAAGGTGCTGGCCGGCGCAAAAGACAGTTTTAAAAGAGAAATTATTTTAGCCTTCAAGATGATTTCGAGGGAAGAAGTGGAATGCGTGAGTGTTCCGTCGGTGGCGCTCAACAGCAAGGAGGTGATACTTCTTCGTTTGGACAATGTGACAAAAAGTTAGACCTAATTTGTTATTATTTTTGTTTTATTTTCTTTTTATTTTCATTTATTTTTTTCATTCTGAATTTCTTCGTATTTTTTAATCTTTCGTTTACTTCTTTATATTGTAACCCCACGTTTTGTGCGAAGCTTTCTTCTTCTTCGTACCAGAAAAATTGGCCGTTGGTAGCGAGTGCATCATCTGTGTTAAAGTCCTGATTTAATTTTCTTGTGTGTATTGTTTCTTGTGTATAACCATGCAGCGCCGGAGGTCGTCGGAGTAGTATAGCCAACTAGCCCGCTCGCATGTACTACTAAACGAAAGGCTGTTTTGGTTCACCTATAGGATACATATATCTTAAGTGTAAAACAGTGTTATATTTAGCTTTCCTGGTCATTAACGGTGGCTTATGACGACATGCATAGGGCGTTCCTGTGGATCTTAGTAATAGAGGAAGGTATATGTCATGAGGTAAAATTTTTCTACGGGAAATATCCCGAAATAATATTGTAGAAACTAGATTGGAAAGGATGTGAAATACGGTAACTGTGGAGATAAGCAAATGATTAAGAAAAAAGTAAGTGTGGGTTAGCTTGTGGCACATATGTAGTTACGCGAGAGCTATATGCATGACTACCCTTAAGTTAGGCTTTAAAGCAAAGAAATTGCTGTTTCATATAGTAGTTTACACCATGGTTTCAGCTTTATATATGTCATAGGGGACACTTTCGACCACTAAATTTGTGCAATGAGGCGAAAACTTATATCCTACAGTGGTCCCAAGCCCTCCGCTACGGCACCTCTTTCTTTCTGTTTTTACTCCCCACCTTCGCGATGACGCGATAGCGTAAGCTACCAGCTAACATATAAAGCGTGCCTGCGTAGCGTATATGGATAACGCGAATGCAAACTTATTGTGATATGACCCTGCCTTATGAAAGGAGAAGCCGAGTTGACTGCTCCTGCCAATGTCAGGAAGTCCTACGTCTAGCTAGTGCTCGCCTATGTCCGCTGCCAGCTGTCCCGTCCCACGACTTCTCACCAAACAGGCACGGACAGGCATGAAAAAATGACGAGACTGTGGCCAATGTAGCTCTCTCTATACAAGTTGCCGTCTGCGGCCGCTGGTGTTGTTGCTTTATATGATGAATTATTAGACAGAATTAGATTGGACGGAAAGATCGTAGTACAGCGTCTTCTCGTTTTAATGTATGCGGGCGATATTATACTATTAGCATGTAGCCAGGAGGGTTTACATACTCTATTTCTTGTGGAGAGCAAGCAGACATTCCTGGCTTCAAGTTAAGCGCAATTAATTCGGGCCCAGTGGTTATCCATAGTGCGACCTATCAGGTGCTTAAAATACAACGCCAAAAAAATATACAGAGTGGCGGAATTTAAATTTCTCGTGATATGTTTAACCGGACGACTGCCATGCAAGAGAAAACATGAGCAGTATGTTATCCAGAGGGTCAACAAGATGCCACGTTGTGGGAATAAAGAAGGTATGAGGTGCTGATGGGTATTTGTAAAATTTTATGGTGCCAGTGCTTACACTCGCGAGGGCGGTTTTGGGCCTAATCAAAAAGGTACAGTCGCGATTAGTTATAAATTAGAGAGCTAAGTGCGCATGCCGAAACAGAACTGAGGATGGCCAGCAAGATGCTGATTGGCCATCTTTCGCAGAACGGAAAGGTTGCAGTATAATATATGAGCAACGTCTAAGAAAATGGACATTAACAGGCTGATAGCTAAGGTGTTCAAATACATATATCAAAATGCAACAACTGAAAATGAAAGAAAGGGTACACGGACGGAGTGTTAAACAAGACATGCGAAACAGAGGTGTATATTTTTAAGAAAAGAAGCGCAATCTAGAAATATAACGAAACAGGAACAGGACGTTCAGCCAGGAATCATTCTCTGACAACTCAAGAGAGAGTGCCCTATTCTTGAAGACAGATGTGGATGCCATAAAACACGCAGCTACAAAATTATATTTTACGAAGATGACACATTCAGTGTGTGGTCAGTCTGAGAAAACAATTTAACTTCTTATACTCGAATGTGCTTGTATCTACCCGGGCGTCGATGACGAGCAGTCACCCTCCTAAGGCCCCATAGTTTAAAGACAACGGTGGTTGGATGAATGAATATGAGCTGCAAGTTAGCAAAACGTGATTGAAGATTTTGTTGGTGAAGAACAGACAAATGACATAGGTTTGGAAGGGTAGAAATGAAATAAAATAATTTTAACTGAAATGACGAACTGGTTAACGAGTTAATGACAACATTCAGGGTGTACGTGACTAAAAGGAAATAAAAAAAAAACAAAAAAAAAACTAGAGGAGGGGACACTTGTCACTACACCCGCTTCACCCATTGATGACTTCGTAGTTCAGTTGTCTAAGACGGCGATAGACTTTGTACTGATTGAAGACCGTCGTCAAAGCATTTCCATGAATACGTGATGGTAAGTTAGCATTGAAACCCAGACTATCTCCGGCAAGTACTTTCTGCCGTGTCGACTTAAATCGCATCTTCGGATTGTGGAACTTTGCTGGTCTTCGATACGCAGCGTTGCGAGTAGTCGGGCTTCCTCTGAACTCAAAAGGTAGGCGATGTCTACGTGGTTGTGTATGCCACGTGGGACAGCCTTGCGTCGAGTGTTCTCGTGGGATCAGTGTCATCAGTACGTTAGAAACGGGTTCACCTGGCAGTTTCCTGGAAGGCGATGTTGTCGGCAAAAATCACACAGGACCACATTGTATCCCCGATCTTGTGTTCATCTTTGACGTACGTGGCTGTTATGCTTTCAGTCGTGTAGTTGAGGGTCTCTGTAAAGGTCTCGTCAGGGGATGGTACACTTCTCTACGTATGGCTAGGTTTGGTATTGACAAGTCGACAAAAACGCTATATTTTTGCTGCATCCTGCCCTAGTAAGATTCGTTCAATGAAGACTGCGGTGACGTCACCAACTGGACCACCTAGCAGGCCTTATTAAGCTTAATGGGAAGGTAGTTAGCCATGATGATCTATTTCTTCCCCGGTGATTATATTCGAAACGGGCCAAGGAGATACATTTGAACTTGTCGAAAAAGGTTGGCTGGCGGCGGTATGTGTTTCAGTAACCCAGCTGGTTGTATCGTGGTCTTTGTGTTGCTGGGAACAAAGTGAAGAGTGTTATTTCTGCGTGCTAAGTTTTTGAAAGGCCGCCATTTTGTACCGCGAATTTTGACAACTGATGCCTGAAGACAGCTGGAAAGCAAGTGCCTTACCTTAAAGGTAAGCAAGTAGATTTTTTTAACTCACTATCCGAGCGCCGCTGTAGTAAGAAACACCTTTCGTTTACTAGACCACCGAAGGCGTTATCTTCCTTCGAGTGAGCGTCAAGGAAAGCAGCGATAAGCGGCTTGCGTAGGAATGCTTGCGGCAAAATTTGTAGATGGCAAAAATATCAACTTCGTGGAAACGCGGATTTCACCCACCGAGACGGCCGAAGGGCCCTCCTAAATTCGTGAGAAAGATGAGCACGTGGTGATAGCTTCCTTCATTCTATGATCGACTATGTAGTTGTGGACAGAGTTTCGACGTGGCCCAGATGAACTCGATGCAAACTTTCTCAGACGTCAAGTACTTTGCTTCTACATTTGAGTGGTAACGTACAGTGCACTCAAAAACTTCCTCCCCTCCGACATTCTTTTGAATTACGATGGCGTAAGGGCTGTACCGTATGCGTCGCTATGGATATCAGTCTCAGCGTTATCGGTAAAGTAGCAGAGGATGGTAGGGGACTGTAAGTAGCTCTTATGTGCCTCTAATGTTTCCAATTGTGACTATTCTTATTTAAATGGTATCGTGCCTTTGAAAGTAAGCTCAAAAGTTCAGGTTCGACGATATGCGAAATATTCTTAAAAATCGACGGCAGTACACCCACAGTTCAAAAGATCGGCTTACAGCTTACTTGTCGCTACATTCTGGAAAAAAAAGCGATTGCAGCTGCTTCCTGCTGGCTAGGCCAAACCCCCTCTGCGCTTAAGATATGGTCCAAGAAGAAACGCCCCCTGCAGGATAAGTGGCACTTTTCTGATTGTAATTTGAACCCGGATGGCCTGATCCCGTTCCATGTGGTTTTAAAGGCATTGTGAGAAGACAACAATACTAACCAAATATACCAGGCACACGTTTCTTGTAAAACCTGGCGATGTGGTATCCACGGTCGTTCGAACGTCGCTAGTGCGGAGCGGATACCAAAAAGCACCACATCGAACTAAAAGAGGCTGTCTGGCATATTGAACGCTTTCGTTTCGAGATCTCTTTCGTAGAAGTTTATTTTACAGTGCTGTTGTTAAGGTAAACCACGAGAAGTACTTTAGGTTGCAGAGTTGGTGCAGTGCACAGTCGATTAGGGAAAAGCGTACACATTCTTCGTTATGAAGTTCAAACGCCGGTAATCGGTGTAGTAGCAAAGTGCACCCTCCTCATCAAAACGAGTACTACTGCCGTGGAGCTCTTTCATTGCATCAGCATGAGTCTAAAGCATCACCTCCACTTTATCGAGGCTCCCCTTGTGTTTTCGTGCCTATACACCGCAGGGACAATGGCTGATGTTGAGCGCCTTGCGCGTGGCCAACAAACTTTGTCGCACTTCCAATGCTGTCAAACCCATAGGCCACAGTTTTGAAGAAGGCTGCTGATCTGTTCTTCCCTGCTTCACGTTATAGCGCTGGGTTGATGCTAGCCTATTAGAAAAGTAGTAGTTGTGCCTCTGTTCAGATTTAGGTTTCCTTCGGAGATGCTCGTCGCGAGCCTCTGACCACAGTCGCTCCTAAAGTGCGCTAAATTGAGAAATGCATCTACCGATGCCTTATTCTCGATCCAAAACCAGTAGGGTTTATCCTTCGGTGCCTTCGACAGATTCCATGTTCCTCGGGAACGTTTAGATTGAGTTCATTTCTGAAAGCTCTCGTAGCATGTATGACTTTTGCATGGACAAATCGGTCAATATTGATTGCCGGTCGATCATGGCCAAAGTTTAATACTATAAGTTAACATCCTAAATCATGCCACTGGAGCACTACCACTGAACCACGAAGATGGTCCAATAAAGTACGTCTATTTACAGAAATTTTAGCCACACATCATTCTGATGACGTAAGAAGGTTACAAGTCCGGATTAGCCGAAAATCCCAAGAGGTCTTTATTTTCTTGCGCTCGGCAGTTAACTGTGCACTAAGGCAGTTGTCGTGTGATCGTCAGCAGCCGCTTAAAATTTGTTTGTTCGCGCCCTTGCATTGCATGTTGGCATCGGTGTCGGATATGACATTCTTAGCATACTCAAATTCTGTCGGGGGTACCGCATTGAGATTTTTTTGGCAGCGGTGTTAATTTGGTGTCTGGTAGCGTCGTCATCTAGACCGCCACCGATGGGAACAAGTCTGTATTAGCTGTGACGTCGTCATTTGTCGTCAACAGGCAATGGTCTTCCTTTTTTGCGGTTGAGAAACCACACCTGCAAACGCTGCTGTGTGTATTTTCGCTACACTTTCTAAGGGACATCGTTCGCACAGAGGCAGCATAGTCGCTATCCCAAAGAACAAAACTGTACGACTTGGAAACGGGAGCGGGAGCGATGGCGTCCCAGTAAGTACTCTCCCATGCGTCGGAAATATTTGACTTTTGTAGTCGTTCGTAGCGACGACATCGTGGGGTGTTGAGAAAGGAACAGAAGTGCAAAAGTGAAGAAGGATGCGTTCATTCTCCCCACGTTGAAAGCACTGTGGTCGCTTGCTGGAAGTCCTCCAGGCCTCCTATTTCCTTCGACTTGAAGATGGCTCTTAAGCTTGGCGGGTGGAAGTAAATGGCTACGTTCTTTAACTAATGGTTGAAGAGGATGAGGCCTTGATGTGCCTCGTCCAGGAGCGGATTTACTAACATAGCAGTGCAGTTCAGGGCTCGGTTTTTTGTTGAGTCGCCAAGAGCGTTGGAGTACCAAGGGCTTGCTGCAGCCATTTTCGCACGGTATTTTTTAGAGAGAATGCTTATTGTTGAGCAGAACATGGCAGCAGTTTACGTAGTTTCTCCTGAATTATTCCGAGAAAAACGCCCTTCTTTCATTCGTGGTCATCGACATGCCTAGCGTAGCTGAGCTGACTTGTCACAGTTGATTGTACTGCCAGGACTGAATGTCGATAGACCGTTCAAAAAAGGTGATTTTCTTTACAATTAGGGCACTGATGTGGTTGGTATAGCTCGGGCAGACGCGACCAGAACTGAAGAGACGCGGTGCTATTCTCGTTGCCGGGGTTTTGTCCTGTTCTTTCTCCGCGTGCTAGTGGTATATGTATTATTTTTTTCGTGTTTCTCACGAGGCAGGAAAAATTCCATTCCTCAATGCCTTGCTATAAAAATTCAATTTCTTAGCTTCAATAATGCTACTCATTTCGGAGAACTTTTCTTACATAAATTTTGATTGACTCATCTGCGACCTCGATCGTGATTTCTTTTAGCATTTTCCGGTCTCTCTCCATCCCTAAAATGCTCGTGAAACGCTACAAGCACCCTCTTGAATTCGTCTCATGTCGTTAGAGACAATGCGTGAACCTCGTATAAAAGTAAAAAAGTGAAGTAAAATCATTCTTGAGCTTCTAATCCATTGTCCAAATGTTCAGTACTGCAACACGTCCGGGATGGCTATTACATGATGGCTTCTACGGAGAGCCTCATTATGAAAGGCACAACCTCCATCACGTGTTAAGTGGTAGTGACCAATCCAAACGAGTACACTCAGGTTCCACTGGAATGAACACTTAGTGGGCTGACTTTAGCCCACAAATTAATTAAGAAATTCGGGACCTTTTATAAAATCAAGCGCGCTTGTGAGTCGCCGAATTAACAATGCTTGTAGAATTCGGTTGCGATTATTTTGATTCGGCAGAGGAACATTTACTTAACCCTCCCACAAGGACCTGGAAAAGTCTGCAACGATGCTGAAAGATTTGTACATCGGGGAAACTAGCATTTCTGTTTGGAGAAAGTCATAAGGTTGCATATCACTAACATTTTCATTAACAAAGAAGACAAGATCGTCCTGTGCTTTAAATCAAACTAATAAGGACGCATGTCAGCGGCTATTGACACCAGGTAAAGATAGCAATGGTGCGTGGCTTATATATGAATGTTCGCATACGTTTACTTGTCCTAATCAAGATAGGGCCACACATGCGCAACTTGAATCTGGTTGGGTACAAATAACCTACCAGCCTTTGATTGCCGTTTTTCTAATACGACGAGAACAAATTCATTCTTTATCAAATGCGATTATTCTCCATTTTCACTCGATACATATATATGATACAAATTCCAGCCAAAAATAAATACGTTCTCTATGCAAAACAACTCCGCAGGTAAGAAGAAGGAATTTTAACGCGATTGTTGGGTTTTAATTCAGCATGTTTAAATTCGTTTTCTATTTTTGTTACTTTTCTGCCTTTGGAGAGTCTTACATGCTTCGAATCTTTCCATTGCATACAGAAAAGTGGCATCCAAGTATATATGTACTTCTCTATTCGGATGACCAGGAATGCTTAATTCTACAAGTCTCTGGATTTTATAATGGTACGTATTAACACAAGGTTGAAAAATATATTTGTGTCCTAATTTAGCAATCCTTGGGCGTACATTACTTTTGGTACATTTCGTAAAACTTCATAACGCTATTTTCACGCTTTTACTTAGCTCTAAGTTGAGCAGTTTTTTTTTTCCAGCTCGAAAGGAAAAACATCATTAGCCACCTACAGAATAAGCTTTATTTTAAGGAAGATAGTTCCTGGGAGCCGAAATGATTAAAGGTCCTAATTATTTATTTTTTTTTCTTACATCCCAAGCTGAAAAACGAATCATGTTTTCTGTACATTTTTTTTCCTCCGCGAATAAATCTTGCGAAATCTGCCAGAAGGTACATAGCTAAAAAAAAGATCACAAGACGATGCCTACTTTCTCTTTTTTAGGCTTCAGTGAAACGTGCAGACGTAGTTTTATATGAATGTCGAATCAACCAGTGTGAGGTAGATCGCATTACGCGTCGAAAGCTCTAGAGCGATAGATGCCTCCGTCGAGTTAAACACAGGCGAGTGCACTGTGAAATTCATCAGCACCTACAGCACTGTACAGCGACCCTGTTTACGAGGTGTGCTGACAGATTCAAAGCATTTGCTTCGAGTGACTACTGTCTCAGGTCGAAGCACAAGGCAGGCTATCCTTCCCCTCACAGCGGCAACCGCCACGGACTACAGATGGCATTGAAGCGGTACCCAATAGCACGCGGTAGTTAAGGCGGCGGGTTTATCGCAGGGAACTGGCGATTGGAGACAGGTCTGAAGTGCGGGAACTTGAACTTTGGTTGAAACGAAATGTTACTTGGTCATGCGTGCCTTTCGCCACTGATAGCTTGTATAGAAAAAGGCCTAGTTGTTTAAACTCGGTTCACTTGTTAAACCTGGAAAGCGCATAAAAAAAACTCGCCCAAACGCTGCCTTTATTGAGCCTCGGTTCGCTCTTGCCAGGATTTGAATAGGGACATTATGGTGTGCCTCGAGAGCTGACGGTCGCCTTGTCGAGCGCATAATGACTTCAGTGCATTAATGCATCAAAGGTTTACGTTGAACTATCATTGGAACCCTGAAATTCTACCAGCGACAATATTCTAATGCAAAAATGTAAATTAAAGTGGTATTTGTTAGTGTTGATGTCATATTTAAAACCTCTGCGCGCAGCTCATAATTCGACTAATTTTTTTTTAAAAGCGCGCTTGGTGGAGATCCCCCCGCAAAGCCCACATCCATTGAGATCAACTGAAATTTATAGGCGCTTCCACTCACTGGGCGCGCCAAAGATACAGAAATTGATACGAGACCCGTTGAGTCACTGTCGCGGCGTGTTTTATGCTTTTTTTTCTTTCTCGCCGGTATATGCGAAGTTGCTCGCTTGTATGCTTTGGTCATGGATATATATCCTATTCACTAAGGTTTCCGCTGAATAGGGGAATAAGAAACAGTTCAAATGGTCAACAATAGCACATTGTCATGTCTCCTAAATAGATCGTAGAACAGCAATAGACATCGCAGGAAGGGATATTTATATAATTCGAAATCATGAAATGGAGAAATGCAAATATTAGGCCAGAAAAAAATGATGTTTCTTGGCAACTAATGCTGAAATCAAAATACTTGCAGAGGTAGAACAGTTTATAGATATATATCCTGTCATACACCTTTATTTTACCACGCCAGATATAGAATTTTCGGCAAAATAAACAGCGCATAATCAAAGTGGAAAAATGTACTTCTAACTTGGTGTGAGGTTCCTAATACAGCTCCGCATGACCCCATAATGGTGCAGCATCATTTGACTATACTGGTCGCGCCCCTAAGGAAAAAGGACAGTTAAAGGGGTCATCATAGCTAATGTTCGAGCATGAACTAATTTTTTCATTTCACTCCACCCACCTTAAATAATATTTCCTCGAATTTAGATCTCCTTCGAAGCAATAGTTGTTCTTAAATGGATTTTTTTATTATTTAGAAAGCAGCTTCCTGGCCTGGAAACCATTTACCCTTGACGGTACTATGATACATCATCTCCATGTCATCTGCTATTTACTATGTCCGTTCCACTCTCGTATGCACGCGGAGGACAGTCGTTGTTGAGTTTTTTTCTTCAGCAAAAATATTTTATTTTCATATTCTCTTTTTTCTTTGAGAAACTTTCACTATATCGACCTCAGTAACACTCGGAGAATACCCCCCTCCTTCCCCCCTCACAACCATGCGCGCTCTACTGTTACCGACTCCCGAAAATAAACTTGCGTTTTTCTGCTGCTTGTTAAGTAGGTAATTCGTGAGAGCTCCAATATAAACATACGCCATCTATTATTTAGTATGTCAGCCCTCAATTCCAGCAAGAATGCGCTGATTCGCAGATTATTACTGCGCCCCCAGCGTGTTTGTATATATGGATTTTGTATATAACTTAATGTATGGTGTGTCGTTCTCGTTGCATAAAATGCAGGCTGAACTAGAAATTCCAAAATACTCTCTTCTTTTCACACCACTGCATCTTTATTTTTCCCAAACTACAACACCAGCGCAATTAGCGCCGAGGATCCTACGTTCTATTACAGCGCCGGGAACCCACCAGTGGCACCGACACCTGCGGGCTCACCGGATAACGTCCAATTCGACACTTTCCGCTCAATATGCAGGCGCTTTGTGATGTAAGCAGTCGTTGATTTGTGGCCACATGCCACACCACATGCCACATGATTGATGGCCACGTGCAACCGCTAAAGCTTGTGACTGCACGCTCCTTGAAAGCCGAAACTTCAGACCCGAAACCCTCCGTATTCGTACTAGAACAACTCGTCGCGGAGCCGTCCAGCAGTTCGGCGCCGACTGATATATCCGGCCAAGGCCATTGTTGATCAGAAGTGGGAACATATAATGTCTAGCTGCTTGTTCTCGTTTTGCTACCACGTTTAAGATACAGGCAAACGCAGCTGTTCAGGCCTTTAAATCATTGGACGTCAAGTTCTCGCTCGGCCTTCGATCCGTCCATTAGAGATCGAGCGACCGATCTCTTTCAGTTCCGTCAGCATCCTAGTACAGTTTATCGGGCAGATATCATTGCTGGTGTAAAGCGACAGATCAGAGCGCCGATAAGCTAATGAACCTACTCGCGCCGCCCAATTACTGTGACCGTGACTCAACTATGCCGAAGAAAACATATCTTACTCTATATCTTTTTTGTGCAATAACATGTTCATCAAGCACTTCTGGTTGGGGGACGATCACTGTGTCAATCGTCCACGAAAGAAGAGCAGACATGTTCTGTAGGGCACCCTGTATTGCAGAAGACACTCCGGCGTCTATTATAAAATCACACGAGTTTTCAAAATAGCAGTCGCTCATGGTAGGAGGAGTTTCCAGATTCCGCATTCCATAGCGTTTTTGTAATATGCGCCGCGCTCTGGGCACTATAACTCTGCGAGTAGAATCCCAAAATTGTATATAATTCACAGGAGTTTAAAACAGCAATACATCGATCGACCCTGTCACCGCCCGTTTATAATGTGTCTAAATATTCTATAACCAAAATTGTGGAATACATGTTATCCATTAGCATGACCTGCTCCCCATGGGCCGATCTTATATACGCTCTGACCTGTTGAGCCTAAATGATTGGACGATGCGGCCAGTTATCGAAATTAGCACGGCACCAACTCCACGCTCCGCTTTACAGCAATAGCAGAGAGTATGTTTTGCGCAACCTTATCTTTGCATCTTCATTATACACCGAATCTCATTTTGGACTTCCTGACGATATGCACTGAAAAAGGAGCGCTGCAGTTTGCTCTTTCCAATTCGCCTTTTCAGATCTATGCTTGAGTCTTACGGAAAATCTTGGTGCCCATTTCTAAAGGCAGCACAATGGAACGAAACGCAAACGCAGGAGGTGACACAGAGTAATCCAAGGAATGAGAGCCGCAAATCTGAGGGCGCTCTGTGTCTTCATGGCGTCGCGAGCTAGCTAGAAGCAGCAGGCGGTACATAACTTTAAAGAAGGGAGCATGTACCATCGATGTTCAGGACAACAGTTTACTGAAATCCTGGAATTCCAGAAGTAGAGCGTGATGTATGCCGCATATATTTTTTTTATTTTTCAGATCAAGCATGCATGATACTTGTCAAAGATCCACCTGCATATACTGATATACCGCCAAAGTGTAAGCCAGTGTTCAAAATGGCTTGCGGCGCCACTGGCATCTATGAGCAAATATATGAGTCAAACTGTACAAAACCGAGCACAATATATTAAAAGGTTACCGGAAAAATGTTATTCAATATTTCTTGGATGTTGTGACGCAATCCTAGTGTATTTCAAGCTCTAAAGCTCATCTAACGCACATCACGTGGGTTCTGTATGGATGATGCCATCGTTGAATGCAAATGATGGTGGATGAGTGTTGATTTCCAGCTGCAAGCGCCTGCATGTACAATGGACAGCCTGGGGTACTCAGCTTGTGTTTGGAGCAAATAGAAATACATACTATGCTGCGAAAGAAAGCAGACAACAAAATAAATGCATTGTATACATGTAAACATGCTACTTCATTAGTTGTTTGCGTTAGAAACATCAATTACTTCATTTATTTTGAGTATGATATAAGACAGAGTACTTTATCAGACACCATTGTAACATAAATTTACTATCCTGTAATAACAACTTATGCAAAGACTACTATGTAGTACGCAGTGATCGCCACTAAGATCTCAGGTTGTGCAGCGCAAAGTTTTCAAATAGAGGATAATAAGATGCGTAATTACCTTCTTTCCGTGTGGAAGAACATCGAGAGGAAGCTCTAGAACTTCCTAATTGTGGATACTACTTCCTATAGTTATATTCTCACGGAATACAAAGCGGTGCTAGCTTTTATCAAACATCACACTTGCCCAGAATGCGTGGATAGCAAGCGGCTAATACCGCTAATAAAGAACGCCTAGAATGGATTGGAAACTTCTAATAATATCAGTGGCGTTAAACTCCTAATAATCGCTGAGAAATGTAAGAGGTACCACAAATTACACATGGGACCAGTTACAAGTGGATTTCGCGCTTTGTGGCGACGAACCCAATTTGCCCACTTGTATGACAATTCATCTACTGGAAAAGACTCAGCTTGCGCATCCACCATGTGATACACATCTCAGAAAACCTGCGACAAAAATCCTGAGAGCATTGTGGAATCTACACTATAGGAATTGGGAAGCCTAAGCGGTGATGGGGCACATTGCGTATCATGTTTACTCTTATTATGGTTACCCACTGAGCGCAAAGCTATTGTCATTGCTAATGTTATCATTCTGACTATCGCTAATTGGAACGTCATTGTCAATGCTGCTATCATCCTCATCGCAGACAAGCTGATTTATAATATGCTTTTCACGGTCCCAGGTATGGTAAGGTCGGTTAAAGCGTTCAGCTGCGGATCCAAGGGATGAAGGTTTTGTTCTCAGTGGAGACAGAACTTATTTATTTTTAACCATTATCTTCACGGTAGACTGGCCGTTAACGTAACCAAGTGATAACGTCACAATCTCGCGGTATTCCGCGGCACCTCGCGAAGAAATATGACACATCTCGTGTTCGGACGAACAGGGTCACGGCCGCCAGTAGAAGTCATTAAATGCTTTCGCCTTAATAGCACTCAGTTCAAGCCTACATAAAATGCCATCTACCGGGCTCTGTAGAGCCACTGGGATTACAACAAAACTGTACCGTTTTATAATCGTACGAAACATTTTCGGGATTGATAATCTTAATCTCGCTCAACCACTAGACAAGTTGACTATTATCTAGAGATAGCAAAATGAAAGTGCCGCTTTCCTTCTTAACTGCGTGCAACAAAAACGTCCTTAAGGAGGTAATTTAAATGTTCTTTAATAGCTTATGGTAGCAGATCAAGAAATACTTTTAAGGCTAAATACCTTAATGGCTCATGCTGTCGTGGATAAATGTGTCCCGCTTTTGCGGCGCCTCTGATTGGCCGAGGCGGGATGACGTCATAGAGGTCTAGACCAATCAGAGCACCACCACAGTATGCACAAATGCGTGCCTTATATGGCCATATGTCAATCAATGATAAACTAGCAATAATTATTCGATGACTAACTGAGTAATATTACCTTATTTATATACAATTACCTAATAAATGATTAAGTCACTTTGAACATTGTAGCAACGGCACAAAAAACTAAAAGTTCGTTTTAGTAACTCAGCTAACCGTGATTTGTTTTATTACCTTATGATTAATTAATCTGCTTACTGCCAGTTCAGTAGAAGAATGCGGCCCTCAGGCTTTCGCCTTTCACTACTTTAGTCGCTAAATTGTCTCGCAATGTTTCTACTGATATCTCACTCTAACACAAAAGCCACTGCTACCAGAGCATGGGACAGCGAACAAGTGTCTCGCACGACGAGTAACGCGTTAAAATTTTGTGTAAAGGCAACACTTTGTTCCAGGTCAGCAGAAAAGCACTTCGCACGAATACAACATGGGATGCCTGCCGCTACGCGTAAAACAAGTGGTCCCGGCTTGCGATAGTGCTAAGCTTTGATTGCCAAACAAAAAGGGTCGGTCTTTAAGGCGGCAAGCATACGCAAACCAGGGCACGTATAGGGCGAAATGAGACGGTTAAAGCACTCCGAACGTTACACACTATTTTGCTTGACGCGTGGTCTCAGCAAGAGAAAAAAAAAACACCGCTCAGGGGACATCACTTTCCCCTTAATCCTGATAAGTCTGCACTCCGTTGTTCGTGTGCATACAACCCACCAGGTCTCCGGCAGGACTACCCTCCAATTCTTCCATTACTTACCTTTATGTTGACTCGCCGCAACCTCGAGCACATGTCATGCCCCGCAATAAACTTCACACACGCGCAGTGTTTTATTTTTCCGCGCCAACACGGAGATAAAAGAGAGGGCGCAAATGAAAAAGCTAAGAGGGGCGTTGGAGATCCACACTGCCCTTATCAAGAAAGAATACTTCCCGAGGCGTCAGATAAAGAAAGAAATGACGCGAGAAACGGACGAAGCCAAAGCTGCTACTACTGTGGTCCACGCTAGGAGACATCAGCTGAAAGCAGATATGTAGCAACTCGTCGGTACTGTCCTTCTAGTGGATATGTATGTATATTGTATGTGTGGAGGTCAGCTGTTCACCCGCTTTGCCAGTCACCATGCCCATGACGAATTAAATACGCTGGTATACCAAAGTTGTTAACAAGTAGGGGCCGCTTCACCGCGTAGTAATAGTTAGCGGATGCGTGCAGCGCGCGAATGATTTCATATCTGGCCTTGAACATCAAGGGCCACATTTCCTTGTTATACTGATTGCAATTGCAGTGTTCAGGCGAGCAAGCTCCAAGTTCTGCCTGGCCTTAGTCGGGGTTTCTTCCAGGCTGCGGCAAAGATGCTTGGTAAAAGTGGAATAGCCAGAGATCTGTCATACAGAGCTGTGGGTATTGGCATGCTCATGGGAAACAGGAGCTTCCAACCAAAGCGAACAGCTGGAGCTCATAACCACATGACCGGTTTACAGTGGTCATTGTAGTGAAGGCCATCTCCTGCACACGGAAGTCTCAGTCTTTGTGGCACTCCGTAAAAGCCACGACCATGGATTTAATGCTTCGGTTAACTCGTGCCCTGATGTTGGCTTGAGGCTGATAAGTTGATGTCTTTTGTGCTGCACAGCCAGAGGTAATTAGGTGTTTGTAAGTCATCGTGCCCATGAAATATAAAGCATTTTCAGCAATAAGCTGTGCTTTAAAGTCAAAACGAATGAATGTTGCTAGCAGCTTCATCATCAGTCATCATCATCATCATCATCCGCCTGACTATACCCACTGCAGGGCAAAGGCCTGTCCCATATTTCTCCACTTAACCCGGTTCTGTGCTAGCTGCATCCACTTCACCCCTGCGAACCTCTTAATCTCATCCGCCCACCTAACTTTCTGCCGCCCCCTGCGACGCTTTCCTTTCCTTGGAATCCAGTTTGTTAGCCTAAACGACCATCGGTTATCCTCTCTTCGCACTACAAGTCCTGCCCATGTCCATTTCTTCTTCTTATATTGCCCTAGAATGTCGGTAAATTGAGTTATTTATCTGACCCACTCTGCACGCTTCCTATCTCTTAATGTTACCCCTACCATTTTTCGTTCCATAGCCCTCTGGCTTGTCCTCAACTTAAGTAAAACTCTCTTGGTTAGCCTCCACGTTTCATCCCCATAGGTAAGATGCAACTGTTGTATACTTTCCTCTTGAGCGATACCGGTAAGCTGCTAGTCACAATCTTCGAGTGCTTGCCAAATGCGCTCCATCCAAATCTTATTCTTCTTGTTATTTCCTTTTCATGGTCCGGATCTGCGGTTACTACCTCTCCTAAGTAGACATATTCGCCTACTACTTCCAGTACTTCGTTACCTAATGTAAACTGCTGTTCTTTCCCGAGGGTGTTGAACATTACCTTGGTCTTCTGCATATTGATTCTCAAGTCTACCTTTCTACTGTTCCTGTCTAGGTCACCAATCATTATTTTCAGTTCATCCCCCGAGTTGCTTAGCAAGGCAATGCCATCAGTAAATCGCAGATAACTGAGGTATTCGCCATCTACCCTTATCGCTAACTCCTCGCATTCCAAGTCTCTGAATACTTCCTCCAAGCAAGGTGTGAATAGTACTGGGGAGATAGTGTCTCCTTGCCTAACACCTTTCTTTATGCAGAACTATCGTTGCTGTGCAGCCACTATATATATCTTCCAGCACTTTCACGTACAGCTCGTGTACCCCCTGACTGCGCAATGCCTGCATCACCCCCGAGGTTTCAACTGAGTCAAATGCTTTTTCGTAAGAAATGAATGCTATGTATAAAGGCTAGTTATATTCCGAGCATTTTTCTATCACCTGATTTATGTTATGGATATGATCGATAGTAGAGTACCGTTTCAGAAACCCTGCTTGATACTTTGCTTGATTGCAGTCTAAGGTTGTCCTGATTCTATTATCGATTACCTTAGTAAATAGATTATACGTAGCAGACAGTAAGCTGATTGGTCTGTAATTTTTAAAGTCCTTAGAGTCCCCTTTCTTATGAATGAGGATATCCCTACCCCCCCCCCCCCCC
>JAJIZL010058601.1:1873-14471 GCA_023969395.1 Amblyomma maculatum
TTTTTTTCTCTACTCTCCACCTGCAGTTCATCACTCCCCATCTGCACCTGCTTTTTACCCCAACAATACCATTGTACTTCCTTTTTTTTCTCTACTCTCCACCTGCAGTTCATCACTCCCCATCTGCACCTGCTTTTTACCCCAACAATACCATTGTACTTCCTTTTTTTGCTCTACTCTCCACCTGCAGTTTATCACTCCCCATCTGCACCTGCTTTTTACCCCAACAATACCATTGTACTTTCCTCCTGCTAAGCCCTATTTCCCTCTTTTGCCTCTCCGCCACCTGTTTGTTTTCCGCTCTTCGCCTTTAAATCTACCCGCATCGCTTACATTCGCACTCCTGATGACGGCCAAGTTCTGGTCGCAACGTCGAGTCCAATAAATGTTTCTTTATATGAGGCCTACACTTCGCTCTATAGTTTTTAAAAGTGGCCTAGTATGTTAAATGTTCTCGCATTCATATATATATAGTGACGTATCCGTAAGCTAAGTAACATCTTGTATAATTTCACAGCTTAATTCCAAACATCAACGTTTACGCGCCGCAAGATGCTGTAAAGTTATTTGCTTTTTGCCACTAAAAAACTGCATGTGTGTGGGCGCGCGTGTGTGCAAATAACTCATGCGCAGGTACTCAATATATTTGAGGCCCCGCATAAGGTCGGTACTCTTGCACGTTTTCATTTTATTGAGGAAGCAAACTCACAATCCCTGCAGCGCGCTGCGAAGAAGCAGACTCGCGACTCGAAGTCCCTGCGTCGCTTTGAATACCCCGCCAGACCACCGGAAGAAAAAAAAACGAAAGCAAAAAACTGCGAACGCACAAAATCTGCGTCCGGGGGAGGAAAATTCTGTTTACTGTTTGGAGCCATGGCGGAGGGGAGAAGACTGTGTTGGAGGAGGAACCATGGCGTGGACAAAACCATGGTGGAAGGACAAAACTAACTGCCGCGAGCACTACCTCTTACAAGCAAAAAAAAGAAAGACTTCACGAGATACGCGTACGTGACGTGTAGGCTACGTCACCCATGTGCCACGTGATTGCTCATCGACGATCTGCAAAAACATTCTCCCTTCCGGGGCGGGGTCATTTTCTGTCGATTGGCGCGCCGCCGCGGGAACGCTTCCTTGGGGAGTGCGGGGCTGCGGTATCGCCGCGGCCGCGCCTGCCCGGTAGCCACGTTTAACTAGCGTTCGGGTGCTAGATAATATTGCCAGACATTTTCACCGCAGCATTGTCGTAGAGTTACAATGGAGTCTTAACTGTGTTGGTGCTCAGCACGCAGTCGCGCTATAATGACGTTTGGGAACAAATGCAAGCATTACACTTGCGCACCACTCGCATATACTTCCAATGCGTTCTTCTTCCTTCAGCCATTTCGAACCAATTTGTTGTTCGCGTGGTGTGTGCCGCCAACAAATGATCGCGGTGTGCTCATCGGAATCGACAAGCTAACCACAGGCATGTTTTGTAGCGCTTTATTTATAAACACCACCGCATTAGGATTGTCTTTCTCTGGAAGATGAAACCATAGCGCCTGCATGTCACGTACATTGGCGTACATGCAAAAAAGCAAAGATGGAGCATGACAACACAGTTTTTATGTGGTATATAGAATTTAGCGTCCAAAAGTGGGCATCGGCTATGAGGTACGCCGCAGTGAAGTGCTGCGAAAATTTAACGAATATCTGGGGTTCTTTAACGTGCGCTGACATCGCACACTATACAAGCGCCTTCAGCTTCTTCTTCATCGAAGAGCGGCCATAGCTTCCGTGATTGAACTCTTGTCTTCCGGCTCAGCAGTCAAGAGCCTTATCCACAGAGCCACCTCTGGAGGGCACAGCATCGTTCCTGTATTTCTTTTAAGTTTTTAACAAATATTAACACAGCATCAATGTTTTCGGTGTGTGTGAAAGATCTTTATAGCCGTTCGGGCCAGGTCATAGCATGTAATCAAATTATTTTTGTTGAGTATTAGGCAGAAACAACAAAAAGCTACTACACTCAACCGTTTTGCACGCCGACTTCTCCCTGAAATAAGGAAATAATGCATTACCAACTCGCCTAAGCGTCTGTAATAGTCGGACTTACAATCACGTTCAGGAACGGCAA
The DNA here is from genome assembly GCA_023969395.1 of Amblyomma maculatum. Taxonomy (NCBI): domain Eukaryota; kingdom Metazoa; phylum Arthropoda; class Arachnida; order Ixodida; family Ixodidae; genus Amblyomma; species Amblyomma maculatum. Next base: position 3,990 of record JAJIZL010058601.1, read on the forward strand.
ACGAAAGTCAAAGACGAACCATGGAGTTCGATCCAAAATCGTACATTCTCATGCGCAGAATCAAAAAAGTAAGAAAGCGAAACGTGTGCATTTATTACATGTGAAGGGCAGTCCCAGAAAAAAACACCATCGCTGCGTATAAACGGCCATTTAGAGTACGCAACCTGCATGGAAGTCTACCTTCGTATATTGCGTAAACGAGAGTGCGCTTCAAAATGCTCAAGTGCTCTCTGGAACAAATGTGAGTAGTGAGGCACTGCACACATATTGAAGAACGATCGCTCACGCAGTCGCCTGCAGGTGTCGAGAGTACGGGTAAAAAAACCATAGTGCGTTTAGCATTTCAAGCGCAACAGCGACGGCGCTTATACTGATGCTAAACTACCAACATATTTGTAAATGGCCATTTTACTGAGCCGCATGTTAACGCATGAAACCAAATATCGCCAAATACCGTATATGTAGCGAGAAGAGCATTCGAAAGGCATCTTTTATTTTTCACTCCTACAGCTTAACAAAACCCGGTTGTCAGAACATACAACAATAGGAACCGTTAGAAAAAGGGCATTGAGTATTTGAAATCCATTCTCTTATTATACCGACAAAGAATAGCATGGCCTGCACTGTACTGGCCTAACGAAGCTTCGCAGCGTCAGCCAAAACGAAGAGTACCTGGGGGAGTATGCTTACGTCAGTCGGCTTATGATCAATTCCAATCGCAGAGCTGGAGCACTTCCTTCTCTTTTCGGAGCAATAGTATTCCAAAGATAGATTCGGAACACGGATCATGTCTTCCAAACGGGAACCAATCGCCGCGATCGCTCCGTGGAGCAGTCAAGACTGCTCTATCGGCGGAGCTCGCCGGAAGTTTGCGTGACGTATTCCCTCAGCGGCGCTCTCCATTTCCACCTGCTTGTCTCGGCCGTGCTGGCTCCACCCTGAGTACTTGCTGCCGCTTAATAATAATTAGTTGACAGGAAAGGAGCAGTATCTGTCACACTTGTTCTGTGGGCACCTGGACCGCGCCGTAAGGGAGGGAAGTGTAAATTTCGACCACCTGGGGATCCGCGTGCGCTGACATCGCACGGCTCTCCGTTTAGGTGCTCTCTCTCTTGGGGACAGCGAAGAGCGACTGGAAAATTTCGTAAAAACGAATATTTGCTTTCAAAGGCTGAAACCGGCACACCGCGACTTTGTTTTATTCGAAGCCCAAGGACTGTGTGCGTTCGAATCGCGCAGACTGTTGATGTCAACACCATCTCAAAGAGCAGCGGGTAGATCCATTACAGGTTTGAGACAATATAAAGCGCAACGAATGACGGGTTTTTCCTCCGTCCATTCGCGAGCGCCACCTACTTGCTGGAGTGTTCGAAACGAAGAACGCCGGATTCTGGAGTGCGCGCACCGCTTTGATTCTACGACTGAAATTCACTCGCAGCGGCTAACAACGGGGCTGCTCGGTTGATGTGAGGAAACATATTCTGCCGGCACGGGGCTTGGCCTGGCTCCTCGAGTGGAACCCCATGACATTCTGGTGCGGGGAGTCGCCGATCATCCCAGGTAGGACGTGTTGGTGACGATGCCAAAGCCTGGCGCTGAAAGTAGTCTTTACTTGCGCCCGCAAAAGAACAAAACGGCGATAACAGCAAGAGCGCTCGGTAGAATAAGGCGCACAACGGATTGCTGTCTGGAATCATTCGAGATACAGAAGAAAATGACAAAGCAACGTCGCCAAGCATGAAAAAAAACATACAAAGAGCACATGCTCTTTTTTTTTACGCTAAAGTCACGGCGATACTGCCGCACGTCAGCGGCTGTTGAAAAAAAAAAAAAAGCTTTCATATATTCGCGTCAATAATAGGCACGGGTGTCAATATTTCTTTGAATATCTTTCATGACGTAAAGCTTTATGGCCCACCCGTGGTGGCTCAGTGTGGTGGATCAAAAACAAGGATACCTCTTTCATAGTGTGAGCGGCCTAAACCAATGTTTTTCCTTCATTTATTGCGTTCGCTTTTTCGTTCATTGCGTTGTTTCGCGCAGCACATATTGGTGAAACGATAAAAATAAACCCTCGGAAAGCCACGCATTCACCGACACACGCGCACACCGCGGGGCAAGTGCAGACGGTTTGCAACTATTTTTGGGGGCTCAGAGATGTGCCCCACAGCCAGCGCGCCGGATTAGCGGCGGCCCAGGTGCAGCCTTTGTTGGTGCAGCTGTCCCTCCGACCTCACGCGTGAGAAGGTGGCCCAGCAGATGAAGCCGCGAATCGCGACGACCCCCAGTGGGCCTTTTTGGTGCATGCCACAACAAGATATGTCATCCTGAGGTAGTTTCAGATTCTCACACGAGCCAATCTTTCAACTAGCAACGTCCTTTCACAGCCGGTTATTAAAACAGCGCAGTTGCTCAAGCAAAAGCCCGCAGTTGTGCAATAAAGGGTTAGTGCTAATATGACGAAATCATGTTATTCTTGACCCTGTAGTGGCGCACTTTGTTAAGACATGATACAAACGGACGAGCTCCAGCGCAGCACATATGCTTGGAAGCGTGCACCAAAGCATGTGGCAGTCTGACTAGTGATGCTAGAGCAGGCGGTCAACAAAAATTAGTGCGGGGCTTGTCGATCCCTTGGAAAAAGTGGAGCACTGTCTGGCACTGCCGCGGGCAGTTCAAAACAACATTCCCACAAGGTTCCCTCTCACTGCGATAGAAAATTCTTTGCCGGTGGCTGTAGAATATCCGACTGTGATAGCCAGCAGAAAACTGGCTTGTGTTAGCTTCGCTGTGGTGCTTTATTATTGAATAATCAAAAAGGTGGAAAATAATGTTGCCGGCCGCTATCTAAAATCTGAACCAGCAGGAAAGAAAAGGGGAGAGAGCAGCAAGGGGACACAGGAAGAAAGACAGGGGGATACATTATTTACAAATACAAAAAGGGCAACGAGTTCGCGTCGCCTGAGCGCAAGTGTCCGAGCACTGTCCACAATGCCTGCGCGCGAGCGGCCACTGTTATTGTGCACAATACAGTTACATGGGTGTATATAAATAGCCGCGCGCACGTCCTGTCGCAGACAGTTGTTGCGCGCGACACAATGCACAAGCTGTCAGGGTGGGGCGCCCAGCAGCATACGTCCAAGGTAGCCCACACAGAGTTTTGGGTCACGCACGCACTACCTGGCGAAAAGGAAACGGGACTTGAAGCCCGCCTGTTCGATAAACGCACACAGGCTCACCATTGCCCTGTCACGCGTGCGCGCACTGCCTCGCGGCCATAGGAGAGTCTCGATGCTGTCCGGGATGATTCCGAGCGCCCCATAAGCCGCGAGTGGGATGGCTAAATTGCCTGTGCCGGAACTTGGGACACAGGTTGCGCGTGGTGATGACGGCTGTCCCCTTTTTAACGGGTCGCCTCCGCTTGTCGGCGTGACGGACAAAAAAATAATAACAATAACAATACAAAAACCCACACACAATTGATGTTCTATGCGACCACTTAGTTCACTCTGGTGCCGGAATGCTCTTCTGTTGCACCGCCCCATTCCGCCACCAGGCGTCGTTTAGTGGTCTCCGTCTGGCCGAAACCCAGGGCAGCAGGGAGGGCTGATCGGTGTTATACCGGGGGACCACATGCCCTATCGTTTCCTCCGCCACTCCACAGGTGGCGCAAGCGGTGCCCAGACCGCCTACAAATTTCGCGCGCGAAGCACTCCGCAGCGGGCCTCCGCCGCTACCGCACGAATTGTCAAAACAGTGCTCACGGCCGATAGCTGTCTCCGCCGCTCGGTAGAGAGTCATGGTGGGCTTCGCCATCACTCCACTCATCCACTCTCTGCACCTGGTCCCGGATTTTCGCGTTCGTTGCGTTGCTGAGAACAACCGGCCTCTCCACAATTTTGCCTGCTCGTGTCGCCTTTTGTCCCAAAACCGGATACGAGAAGGGTCGCAGAACGGCATGCTAGAACGCGGCGACGACGCGCTCACGACGGCTACACGTGCGCTGTTGCGAGTATGGCGAGGGTTCCGGGAACGAGAACAAAGGACCCGAGGGGACAAGAAAAGCAACAGGACGGAGGGGCAGAGAGAAACGAGAGACCTTCTAGAGCCGGTCAAGCCAGCCTCGTCTCCCGAGGGACGACTGCCTGAAGATACGAAGATGGCTCGCTAGTCCTGGCGCCGCGTCTATTGAGCTCACCGTGTACACGGCGAGCTCAATAGACGCGAGATGATGGCCATAGCCTGCAGCTATGGCCATCATCTCCCACCTCTAGCACCTGATTATCGCAGTGGCGTCCAGACGCAACCTCAAGACCGTCGGGTGAGCGGGGGCATCCAGCTCTGATTAAATCTGTTACTGACCCTATTTTGTGTGACTCCTGCTCTCCACCCCGAAATGAGCCCCTATAACCGGGACATCACAATGGTGGCAGCGGTATTTTCAGGTCTGGCATTGCTCTTAAACGGATCCCTTTGCCACGGAGAGTAGGAAGGATACACGGAATCCGGCCGACGGGCTAGACTGGCATTGAAATGAACGTGAAAGCGGTTCGCGGTTGATGAACCAGTTTCTGGCGCTTCAGTAAGGTAGAAATAAACGTTTAGAAAAGCATGGTCCCATCGGTTGTAGGCACTGCAGCGCTCATAGGTGTCAAGCCAGTCATCGACGTCTTCGACCAGCGGCGGGTCGCGCTTTCGTGTGGGCACAGTCAGGGCTGCTCTCGGTTCACATGACAAGGGTGGCAGTTGCGACCGCAACGTAGCTCCAGCGAGTCAGGGCAGCAAGGGGATCGAGTTGTGAAAGAAGGCCAGGTACAGACGGCAAGGCAAGGTACGCCGTGCCTGGCGTTTATTATGATGGCGAACCGAGGCGTGGAGCTCCATGGAAGGCTCACAATATCTAATAATTTACAAGACTCGGCAGCCATAGCTATGTCGGAAAAACGCCAGAAACGAAATTCGGAGGTTGTGCATCTGGTTAACTGTCTAACAGAGTATATCCAGGATTGTGCTGCTAATTAACATTTCTCAGCATAAGAAATGCTCTATGCTTTCATTTGTGTCAGTGGCTGCTGGCTCCCACTTTTGTAACTGATTACGAGCCCCTCATTTTTCTCTGCTTTTTTCGCCGCTTCGTTTATAGCGTTTCTGTACCTCAGGATTTAAAGGAGTATGCATATTTTCAGATTCGCGATTTTTGCTTTAGTCGACGCATGGCGGTCCAAACAGAGAGACCCAAAAAGCCAATTAATTAATTAGTTTCGTTTTTGAGCGCGCGATGACGTCAAAGGTGCGAGCGCCAACGCTTACACATGAAGGGTAGCGTTTTTTGTCTGCTTGCAAGAGAAAATTAGAGGGTCTCTTAAGAGGAGAATGACCCTTTCTCTCCTATCGCCTTTTATCGGCGTCGTTGCACTGCTATAATTTGGAAAGCTGTCACACTTTCGTTTGGACGGTACTCCATCGCTCCCGTCGCGTGGCGTTCCTTGGCACGCGTTCAAGTGTTGGATTGCAGATGGCAGGAACGTTAGACGAGACTTCCGGTTGGCCGCTTCGAATTTGGCGGCTGGTGACGTCACTTTTCTGTCGACCAATCAGGTGCGCTGCTCGCGCAGACAGTTTTGTCGACGACAGTATGAGCCATTAAAGGCTTTTCTCCGACGTTTCGACCGAAGGCCGGATGTTATTGGCATTGCCAAGCACGTTGATTTCAAACCGCTTGCCAGCGGCTCAAGTGAAAAAGCAGCAATGAACGGAAGGTAGGGCATGTGGAACAAAGGTACTGATTACCGTGAAGATGCTGCTCTCTTGGCTTGGAAATGTGAGCCCTTAGCTGGCGTCCGAAAAAAAAATGTTTTATCAGTAAAAAAAAAAAAAGCATTGCCCGATCAGCCAACGTCAAACACCGTGACCTGCTACCGCATCGGCTCACATGATCAAGCCTGCTCATGCGCTGATTGGTCGCTGTCCAAGCATGTGGCGCTGTCAAGCCGACATGGGGCCCTATTTTCGACAACTCGCAATTTTGTTGAAATTGTGACGTACGCGTGACGTGTGCAGTAGGACGGTGCCAGGTTACGTAAGCACAGAATCGGGCCTTCAATAAAGTGACAGAAAAAAGCGCGCTGTCGTCTGCTATTATATATCGGCGCCAAGAATGAAAAACGACGACGCTCCTGCAGGAACCGAGTCATTCGGAAGTCTCGGTGAGGCTGCGCTCTCAGTGTGTCATGGTCCACACCAGCTATGCACGGAAAGGCTGCGCAAGTTTTAGGGCAAGAAAGGCAACGGAACATCCGTTGGCGCAGACTCCTCACAACCGCCGATAACCACTCACGTTCACTTATCCGCGGCTTTTAAATGCAGGAACTAAAACTTGAAGGACCTTGTCGTAAACAGAAGGAATCGACTTATTTCCAAAGTGACTCCAGCACTGACGAAGCCGGCGCAGGCGGCGTGGTCCCTGTCCGAGGACAACGATCGCAGTCTCAAAGTATCAATTATTGTTAGGTGCTACCCACCTTTTTCGAAAAGCCACGTTATAACCAGCTACCGTCAGCTCACCAAGTCTGCTTAAGTTTTTAACACCTTGTGTCGGCTTGATTTGTGTAGAGCGCGGAAAGTAGCGCAAAGAAAGCGAGATGGAGGTGTGCGTCACACACAACCGACAAAATGAAAGGCACACGATGGGCCTTACGCCTAATTTTCATGCGCTGGCGTGCGAAAGGCTCATGCGAAATTTGCAAGACGTCTGGGAGAGACACATAGCTGGAAGGTTAACTAGGCGATGCTACAGTAAACGTGCGGAGGGGGATGAACGGAGAATGAAAGCGAAAGATCACAGGAAATCCTGGTATGAGATAGGGCGGCGCCGCGCGCGCGTATTCCTTACTGTCGAAACGGTAAAATACAAATCAATAAAATAATATTATTTTACGGCTGTATTAAAAAAGCAATCGACACAAATTTCACTCAATAACATCGCATGATTAGAGCGCACCGTCATAACGTGGTCTGAAGTACTTATTTTTTTTTTCCAAAGAAATAAGCAAATGGTGAGCGCGCATGCATATTAAAAAAACTTTACAATATGCAACACATCACATGTGGCAAGCAAACATGAGCATGTACATGGCACACATATTCCTTTATTAAAATAGAAGCTTTCAGCATTTTTGCTTGTTTTTCCATCGTGGGAAGGCTGTTCAATTCAGTGAGTATAGTGATAGACAAAAAAGGCAATGTTTAGGGCCGACGTTTAAGACAGTCTTTGGGATCCCTCGCTGCCTGTCGCGCGAAGCTCCTGCACAGCCATCACACCATATGACCCCTACTCACAAACCGTCCAGACGTACCGGTGATTAGAATGCATCGCGGTGCTCTCTAAAATGGTTTGATGGGCGCTGTTTAACACAAAGAAAATACTGGACTGGCGCCTTTCTTTCTTTTCTTCTCTTTGTCTCTGCGCTAAATAGCGCCCAGCAAAGCATTATGAGCAACCTACAACTCGCCTAACTTTCTCTTCTGTTGCTCTCTGAAATAGCTCGGCTTAAGATAGCGGGCTGCATTGCTGCGCTTGGTAACAACGGCGAGGATCGATGAAAGCAAAACGGAAAGCTAGCTACGACCCTCGTGCGGCTGTAAATTTGCGTCTTCATTATTAATCCTCTAAAAGGCTGAAAAGTACCCTTATGACGTGCTTTCTGTCTCAGCTTACTTCACCAAACTGCCGCCTACACTGCACATCTAATTCGCGGCCTCTTCAAGTGGTCCGAAATGTGGCACCCAGCTTTGGTCATTTACAGCAGCACATCCTTTATGTAAAGAAACGTCATTTTGACGTCATCATGTAATGTTTATGCATGACGTATTTCCCGCCCCACAACGTCAGCCAATCAAATTTCAGGAGGCGGCTCTCGACAGTGGGCAGTTCATTTCACCTCATTCGTAATACAAGTTACCTTCGTTTTCGCTCCACAATTACTTATATATACCATCCATGCACCATGAAGAGCGCTGCGAAAAATCCGTTTCCACGTCATTTTTGCGCCACCGCAAAAAGCCATTTCGACAGACCGCAATTTCGCGCCACAAATTTGAAACACGAGACGTTTTTTGACAGCCAGTCAGAGAAACAACATGGTGCCGAACGGCGGCCATGTGTGTAGAAAATAGGGCCCCTAGGTAGGGTGGCTAGAACGTTTTGAGGTATGCAAAGCGGCCGTCGAAAGCTGCCCCCAAAACGCGCCGATGCCGCGTGGGGGCGCTGAAGACAGCGGCGCCGTCAGAGCGAGGATGGAGCGAGGAGCCCACAATTGCTGCAGTAGCGTTGTGCGCGTGGTAAGAACGCATCGCACGAGCTGCTTTTTGCCTTCTGAATTTTGTAGATTCTTTTGCTGTCGCCTCGGCGTCCGCAAGGCTGTGTGGCTAGCTTCGCATTCCTTGCCGCGCGCTTTAAGAATACCACCAACAGAAAAAAAAAGAAGGCACAACGCTTCGTCCCAAAGAAGTCCCAATGGTGGCAGTGTGCCTGATAGCGTGGCTGAGTCGTTGCTATCTGTGGAGGAACTACTGAACGACGGTGGAGAAGAAAGCCGACCACTTCAAGTGCTTCCTACTCAGCAGAACCGCCTTCTTGAATGGCTCATGATGTCGTTGTGTCCCGCTTTTGCGGCCTTCTGATTGGCCGGGGCCCTGCCATCTACAATGCCACACTTTAACACGCGCCAGGGAACGCCACGCGACAGGAGCCATGGTGTCCCGTCAAACTCACACTTGCCGGATAAAGTGATAGATACGGCGCCTTTCCTTTTCTGGAAACCAATTATAACTCTATGTAGCACTGCAACGAATGCCGACAAAAGGCTAACGATAAGAGGCAAATTGTAGGATAGGCTTTCGCCATTCTTCTCTTAAGAGACGTCTAATTGAGACCCTGTAACATGTTTATTATATCGCCGGCTACGTGGCAAGGAAACGTGTGTTGTCCATCGCCTGTGAGGATTGCAAGGCTGCTTGCCTAATGAAGAAAGAAGACGTGCCCAGCTCTGATTTGTCGCATCGATGCTGTAGAACCTTGGCGGGCTTTTGTATCCAACACACTCCCTATATTACCTTGTTATGACACTAGGGAACGAATTACTAGATTTTCAGTATAAATTGCCTCCACGCTAAGTCGGTGACTGACATGTGGAAAACTATTGGCGAATTCAGTCGTTAAATTTTACTGTTTAACAAGGTTTTAAATTTTTTTGAAAGGGGTAAATTAATAGGAAGATGAAAGAGAAGCAAAAAGGGTGAAGCCACGCCTGCTTTAGCGGCCTGCAGATTAAGGGAAAAGTGCAGTGTCTGCCACACTTGTTTCTCTGGACACCTGAAGTCGTTTTGGGGTACCATCATGTCCACATATGCCAGCGACCGGATTCTCGCATAATAATAGCTTTAATAAATAAGTGTTCTGCCAGAAACACGTCATTTTCTGTTTTGCTGGGTAAGTGCACACTCATCACATTTTTTTTTTTATGCTCCATGAGCTACATTTCATTGGAGCATTTTTTTGAAGAGGGAATCCAAAACCGTTCAATTGCTGAGATTACAAACCATGTAAAAGAACTCCATGGGGTGAAACATAAGTCCGGCGCCCACCAGTACAATTTTGCCATTGCCTTTCGCTAATTCACGATACAAGCGCACTGCACGAAACAAAGTATTCTTGCCATGTAATAATCTAAAGAGCAAAAGAAAAGCATACAACACCATATGTTAACATTTTCCACGCATGCAAATTCGCGCTAATAAGCGCGAATTTGCATGCTCTGTTTACATCATATCAGCTTCAAATTCGAGCTCTTAAGAGGCAGATTGTTATTAGCTATTAGTCGACGTGTGGACTTTGAAAAAACCAAACGGAGGAGTCAACTAAAGGTGGTGACACTAAACTAAAATGTCACATATTATTGAGGAAGCCGAGCTGAAAGCATATGAATTAAAATCTGAAGGCATTGTAATCATCCTAGCAGCGCGGAAAAGGATGGGCGTCCTAGAAAGGCGTCTGGAGGTCAGCTACTTTTCATGCCACCACACAAATTGAACTTTATGAGTGGTCCAGCTACCGTTAAATTAAACCTCCGCAAATTTATGTTGGAAACGAAATGATTCGCGCAACTGCGTATCTTCTGCTCTAGACAGAATGCCATTCTAATTGGTGAATAGTTCTTAACTCGGACCTCATAATTGCATTATGTCGACAAACCACCGTCCAGTTTTCGCCTTCAGCGGCATCCTAAAGCCAAAGCACGGTGCACAAATCATGCAGTTATGCAGCACACTTGCCCCCAGCATGAGCAGCGATCCACCCTAACCGGTATGTATGTATGTATGTATGTATGTATGTATGTATGTATGTATGTATGTATGTATGTATGTATGTATGTATGTATGTATGTATGTATGTATGTATGTATGTATGTATGTATGTATGTA
>JAJIZL010058604.1:6933-21039 GCA_023969395.1 Amblyomma maculatum
ATATATATATATATATATATTTTACTGGCGAGTTTGCAAAACCGAGTTCTAGAATACCCTGCGCAGACAAAACAGTTTTCGAAAGCCTCCCACGCCCCAAGTACACGAGAGTTTTACGTAGCATTTCTTTGTCACACTTCTTCCGTTACCTCTGTCCCAATAACGCGAGCATAATTCGTTGCAGAAGTGGTTCAAATCACCAATTTTGTCCCTTGTGTTGGACGCGGTGTGGTGCTTTTCTGCAGATACCGGGTGTTACCGCTTCCATCAACGGTCTGGTACGCAACGTTTCATGTCATGAAGCCAAAATATTGGTCAATATTAGGCCTCTCAGCCAGCCGCCGCCTTTATCAGAACTGTTCAATCTCCAATCGATGGCCGGCCCAGCCCCTTTGTCGAAATTTTGAAATCTGTATAGATATAGTTTTTGGTTCCTCTTGCGCTCCTGTGAGTACCAGCGTGTCTGTCTATTGGAGCGGATAGACTGAGCGGGTCAGTATGCAAGGGTCGATTTCGAATTTTAACCACCTTCAAAACTTTCAGATCACGCTGGATAGTGTAAGATGCTCTGAGCGTGTGGATGAGGCAATTGTGAGGAAATTTGCATAGAGGCGTATCTATTGCGCGCTGTGAGAGCAGTCATATCACGATTCTTGTCAGCAAAATTGAATTGTGTTTCATTGGTTATGTCACATCAAAACGCACGCTCATGAATAGGCACCTCTTTGTGGTTGGAAATCTCACATGCATTCGATGTAATTCATTGGTGCGCTGTTTGAAATTTCTTCCAAGATGTTACTACCTAGCTACATCTTTTATTGTTATCTCAAGTGGTGATCGAAACGCAATATGGATGTAAGCGGTATAGGCAGTTTGAGAAGATCATTTGAGTTTTGACCATCTTTCACATCTAACTGTTGTTAGAGCACTCTACTCGCTCAGTCTTCTAGCAGTGGAGTTAATGGATATCCACTGTATACGACTGCCGAGCGTAATAACTCCACTTTTGAAAAGGCTACGAGAATTGGCGCGGAGCTTCTAGATAGCCATTCATAAAAGAAAAAGGAACTGCGGCTCTCGTGTGTTTGTGTGGCTTCAATTTGGCGGCCCACTCAGGCACTTGTATTTCCGAAACATTTTCAAGCAGATAAATGAAGGGGAAATGAGGGTGAAATGAGCACCCTCATTTCCCCTTAATTGATCTGCTTGTAGCTTACGGGGGTCTCGGTTCTGGCAGTCTGGAAGCCATAGGTAGCGTAAGAGGGTTCTAGCACAGCTTTCGCCCTCGCTCTTGATCACGTTCTACGTGACGCTGGCGGTAACACAGGACGTCCCACGTCCACCGCTATAGTTGAGGGTGGCGCTGGTGAACACTCTCAAGGTTCGTATACAGGCAACATTAATATCCAAGAAAGTAGCAGGGGGGACAGCGGCCGATGTAGCTCAGTTGGAAGAGCACCGAACGCGATATTCGGAGGTCGTGGGTTCGGTTCCCACCATCAGCACGTTGTTTTTCCTTCTACTTTGTGTTTATTTATCTTTCCCCTAATCGCATTACATTGCTAATTTATGTGATTATCAAGTCATAATTAAAAAAAAAAAGACAGTACCATCCCCAATGCTTTCCTTGGCCTCGCCGACTGTTGGGTTCTTTTCTTCACGAAAAATTTTCACAATTTTTTGTACCAGATTACTGAAGAAAACGAGCCGAAAAACCAACTTTTTTAACGCCAGTTTTTTTTTTTCCCGGTCACTTCCTCATCTGACTGCAGATTTGTATCAAATGCGGTCTGTTGTATTCGTTGAGCGCCCTAACCACTGCGCAACCACGACGAGCAGGCGAAATGAAGTGATAAATTTCATGTCACCAACTATGCCGACTTCAAATTAGAGAGCTAGCTTGTCATTTCTGAGAAAACGGCTTGTAATATCAAAGTTGGTGTTAAAGATAATTTCTATCCGAGCTATCTCCCTTGCCGACCCAGAAGAGCGAAGCAGTGAGAGGCACAAACACGGTGCAAGATATATTCTTACACCGTGGGCACAAATAACGCACGCGTAGGAAACCTGACAGCATTCACGGGAGTACAGCATTTCTGTTAGCTGAGGCTATTTCATGCCTAAAGTGTCGGTGCTAAACCGCGATAAGTATTCAGGGGAGCGCGCGCTTTCCCACGCCCTTCGCGATCGCCAAGGAAGCAATGGCATTTTTTCTCCGAGAGTGATTAAAGCCCAGTAAATCCGCTGGTGGGCGCGACTAACCCGCTGTTTGTAGGGTGCCCAGGCAGTTCTCTCCCCGCCTGCTTCTGTGGTAGTAAAGATTGTGTTTGCTCGGTTTAGAGCTATCTGCGGCACATTTGCTTACAGAACGCCGCACCAAAATGAGATGCTGCATGTTACAAAGATCTTGCAAAGGTAGATCCTGTACGTTTTCAATGTTTAATACAGGTCAACGAGTTCTTTATGGGGAAATTTAGCGGTTAGAACAAAGACGAATAACTATATTTCGTCAAACAGGTGACGAAACAAAACTGATATTGCTGTCTTAAATTCACCAGTGGTATGTTGACCTATTCGATGTCTTGCAGTCCATACCACACAAGTGCTGGAAGTAAACTCGATTAGTGCGCAGGGAAAGAAACGAGAGCTCAAAAGTTTTATGTTAAACTCTTGGTCATCGACTCACAAAAACGTATGTACTGTGGTAACAATCTCACAGGATGCGAATGTTAAGGAATAATTTGTTTAGAAGGAGCACATTCATGATTGCTGTGCTCGCACAGGTATGCCGGCATGTGCACGTTGTTAGACGTTCATAAATTGAGTCGAGTAAGTAATTTAGGCCGCCATGCATAGCATTCTTAGTAGATCCTTGGTCATATTTCACCGTAGATAATCCGCAGGCTATCTACAAAGGAATATTTTTACGTGATTTTCTTAAATAAGTGTCCAGATTAGGATCAAACATGTAGTTGAGTCAGCCATGCTCTCGTCGTTTCTTATACAGCTAGGGGGACCTAAAATTGTTGCACTGTAAGCACAGCGAAAACAATTTTTTTGTTCTTTACATTGTTTGCTAAGCTAGGTTGTAACTTATTTATCCTAGGTTAATAACGCTCCATTAGTATGCTGGAAGGATTGTTTTGTGCCGGTCACTTTGTTTCTTGAAGGATGGCAAGAAAGTATGCTCCTTTTTTTTTTCGCGCTCTTTGACTTCTACACAATTGCTGCTGCTCAAATTTTGATTACAAACTTGTATTGTACGGACTACATCTGTGGTAGATGCGATTAAGTCGCGAGACTGTATATACGGGGCGTTTCACCTAACATGAATCCATAGAGAGGAAGAGAAGGAGGAGGAAAGGCGAGGATATGAACCGGCGAAAGAAGCCGGTTTGTGATCCTGCATTGGGGGAAAAGGAAGTAAGAGGCAAAATGTGTAAATAAATGAAACACGCACTGTAAACTCATAGCCTGTCGTGCAGGCTCGATGCTCATAAGAAACGGAGGAGTGCCCAGCAGACCTTCTCCGCAGATTATTGTCGCTGCCACATAAACCAATAATTAACAAAGAATGTTCTACAGCAGTTGGCTGCAATCAAGAACTTCTTTCCCATTGTATGGTGTTCCACAAAGTATTATTTTTTCATTTCCACTTATTTGAATATTAGCTAAATGGAGCAACCTTTATTATGTGTATTAGAGTCAAGTTGAGTTCGTTTTAATAGTAAAGGGGGTTAAGAAGCATCCGGATATATTTCTTTTTTGCAGACACATTTTATTCGGGGCTCTTTTGATCAGGGATATATAAGAAAGCCCTCGAAATCTGAAGGAAAAGACACGAAATTGTGTTGTTGCGTACTCCATTATAGCTCTGCCAAACAGGTTTTCAATGAACGAAGCGTGCATGCTCAACGTGTCGAAGTGGCCGACACCTCGGTCGACATGGTCTTAAAGGTGCGTCAGCGCATAACGCGGGAATGTGGAAGCCGTGCGCCACGATCTCTGATAAGTGTTGTGCAGGGCACCGACAGCCATTTAGTACTGCGTTTATTGTGCTATCACCCCCTCACCCCTTTCGCCTTGCTTCATCAGTCGTCGCCATTACTGCCAGGAGAGCAGACATGATAAAAGAGCTCTCACGAAGGCGTCCGTTTAGAACGCAGTACATAATTCGGCATTTGCCTCTTAGCGTGCTATACTTTAAATTCATCTTTCTCGCTAGTGCCAAAAATTTGGCGGTAATGACGTGGTACTTCATCCTAGCGAGCTGGTCGATGCTCAACCTTGCCACCGCTGCCGAGCTGCCCTTTGCGGCGCCTAACCTCACGCAGGGACAGCGCCAAGGCGAAGCCATGCTGGTCGATGTTCCAGAGCTTGGTCATTGTTGGAGCGATGCAGTATCGAGGCTTCAACTGGGCTGCTCCGATCTCAGCGACGAGCTCCAGGGTCGACTAGCGCTGGAATTCACGAGCTGTTTCCTGAAGAAAATGGGGCAAGAACCCTTGAACTGCCCCGTATCCGAGCCTCTGTTACGTTGCAAGGCCTTGGCGCAGTTCTTGGAGCGGCCTCTCGCCGCAACCTACTCCCAGTTTTTCACAAGCATGCAGGTGATCTGCGCGTTCCACCGGAGCCGCCAGTGGCACACGGAGGCGGCGCGGACGATTTTTGAGCTGGGGGTGAACAGTGTACGGGCTACTGCCAAGCTGCAACGCTCGGCCAAGGTGCAGGAGGGGCTGCTAAAGCAGCAGACGCTCCTGCTTGAGAGTGGCAAGCACCTTGAGAAGAAGCTTGCCAACGTTTACTCCATGCTCGAGAAGCACAGTCAGCTACTTGACACGTGCCAGAGCCGCTTGTACAATGTGCAGGTGTTCTTTGGGGACCTATTTTCGACGTTCCACTCGTTGGTCTACTACTTAATGGCTGCCTCGATGTCCCTGCTGATGACCATCTCCAAGCAGACGGCAGCCGCCCGTCCCTGGCTGCTGCTGCTGTGCCTGGCGAACCTGGGCGCCGAGCGCCTGCTCTTCAAGTGGACTCCAGACGAGGCTTGGGACAGCGCTGCACCGTTTGCGGATTACAGCTCACTGGGTGTGTCCATTGCGCGGTGTCGCAAATTCGCTTGCCTGGTGGGAATGGCTGTCTACCTTTATAAGTTGTATACATTCCGCGACCTTGCGGCAATCAACGACCAGCTGCTAATACAGTCGTTGGCAGACTGGCGCACTTTGTACGACCCGCAAAGACGGTCGCCGCCGCGGCAAGGCCGCTTGACTCGGCCACACTACCCAGGCAGTACTGACTTGTCCGAGTATGAGTCGTCAGACGATGGTCGGGTTTCTCCGGGTTATTACAGCGAGGAAAGCGATAGCGGTTAGATAAAGCTTCTTCATGACTTAGCATGGAAGCAGAGGGTGCTGCCAGGTTGAGTCATGGGGTCGGTGAGAAAGCTGAGGCGAGCAGAGGGGCCTGCAATTCACGGCTTTCCACGACGCCAAGCACTGCCATCCAGGTAGCTGTAGCAATTTCGTCACCATTCTCCCCACCAGCTGCGAATTACCAGCTACCGCGGACAACGTGTCTCACCGAGAAACCGCTATAATTTGTGATCACGGCGATGGCTCAAAAGCTGGCCGTTCCACAAGCAGTCGTCGAGAGGTGCGCATTCCTTTTAACAGACAAAGACTGAGTATGTTGTTTAAGAGCCTTTAAACATGACTGCTATGATGCTCTGAATTCGATTTTACCGCGATCATACTTTGAAGTTTCTTTTTTAGGTGTGCTTCGGATAGTTTTTTAGTATGACTGCGAGAAATTGCTCGCATGATTAGGCTGACGTTCTGCATATGACTGCCAGTGCATTACGTGCATAAAGTGGCATTTCCTGAGAGGCTTGTAGAATAAAGATTTCAGCTCTTCAAATTGCGCCTGCTGTCCACTTGTTTGTTTGTGTTAAGGCACGCTGAGCCCGGCAGAGTCCAATAACTTTTTGTAGCTTCATGTACCATTAATTCTTGCGTCTGGCTGCGAGATGCTTCGAAAAGTTACTTGTAGATCTGTCACGGCCCTGTGCCGACAAGGCACAAATGTTTTTACGGCCCTGTTTTACTTCTTACTTTTTGTGTGCATTACCAACTTCATTTTTTGTTTTATCCTCATGACAAGGTCAACGAAGCTAGCAAGCGAACAGCTTCTACTACTGCACAAATTTTCGATCTAGTCAACTTGGCCGATTTTTGTGATTGGGAAGGTTCTTATCATTCTTGCATTGGCTCCATCTGTTTTGACTGTAAAGGTTTTAGGTTGGCTTGCTTTTAATAAATTTTTGGAATTCATTCTATTGGACTTGCGTGGCCTACTCGGTAGCATGCGTGGTTGGTGACCCAAAGGTCGTGTGTTCGGATGCCAACTAGAACTCCTTTGAGTAAATTTACCTTTTGAAGTGGAAAACCTAATTAAAAATCAGTTACCTTATGCAGACACGCCCCGACATTTAACTCTAATAAGTGGTGATTTCAATTATATACATTCCGTTGTTTCCCTGACAGGCCAACGCCGCCGCCGAGACAGTGGCTGTTGTTTTGCTGAACGGCATTCTTCATGCTCTCGCGTTTGCAAAAACGTAGACAAAGAAGTGAGGCCGCTTGAAAGAAGGTTACGCTGCCTTCAGTTCATTGTGCGGCCCTTTGAACTGAACGAAGGCCGCTAACTTGGCCGCACTTTTCGTACACATACTTTTTTCCGTTCAGAACCTGGTTTGGAGCATGGTTATGGTTATACAGCGCGCATGAGAGGAGTTACGTGGTGTTTTTTTACTTTGCTGGTTTTCTTTAAATGCTCGAAAAAGAAAAAGAGCACGTAGGAGGCCTCCTCTATAGTGTAAAGAAATGCGCTTGTACCTGTAGTGAATATTTAAGAAATGCGTATTAATTCCTAAATACTGCAATAAACAGAATAAAAGGAAAAAAGCCTACAGAGGTACGCCGCATGACGGCCAGCAATTTACATTTAGCTTCATTTGTCCACGGTGTTCGGATTTTACACCCTTAGGTCACGTTGCTTGAAACAGCCAAACGGTATGCTTTGAACACGAAGCATGCTAATATTATTTTGGAGACTACACTGCAGGCTTTTAATTTAAAAAGCTTTATTTAAGGTTCAAAGTTCTGACTCTATAGAAGCTTATCATTCAATGGCTTCAGGGAATATATCAACGCAGTTATTAATATTTGTAAAAAGGCAAACTGCATAGGCTGGTAGTTTTCTTTTTATGCGATATTTATGCGTAGAAAATACTGACGCTAGGTATTGGAAGGCTCATCCTACCATGGAGACGGATGGCGAGCGCTCGTGCAGAGTGTAGTATTCTGTTGTTTTATACCATCCACAGCGGCGGCTCAGCGATTGTGGCAAAGCCCATTACTTGGGACCGAGTGCGTGCACCAACGCATTGCCAGCGACATCAAGTAAAACTATTCACTGGAAAGGGCATCTTTCCGACGAGTCGGAAATATTCAGCCTACTGAGTAGAAAGCGGACAAAAAAATTAGAGTCCACAACAAATTTTTGTGTTGTGTTCCCGTTGCGCTAAAACGCTTTTATTTTATCCGAGAAACCAACTAGCTCAGCAGTTAATCCTCTTAAACTGCAAAATATGCATTGGAGTAATGCAAAAGCACGGGTGCTGCTGTTGGTTGCTTCTAGTTGCTTAATTCAGTTCTTGTTTACCCATTTTAGTCTTTGGTACTTTAAAATTGCACGCCAATCCCTTCCCATGCCTTTTTTTAGGCTCGACTTCAGGTTGCCTGACGTCACATCCTTGACGTCGCCTTCATTGACTGATTTAATTAACTATGTAGTATTTGATACAACTTGACGTCACCCTAATTGACTGACTTAATTAATCATTTTAATATTTTGTACGTTCAAATGTAGCGTCAAGCCACTGGCTAATGAGACCATTTTCGCGTTTACTTTTGCATTTTTTGCCTGTAATTATTTATATATTTAACTTCTTGGCCTAATTATTTATTCGGACACAACGCGAAGTCAGCCTCTATCGATTGACATCACTCATTAGCCTCTACCATTTCTCAATTATTCAGAACAGCTGCGGACCCAATTTTGCAGACGCGGTGTGCGGACGCGGTCTGCGAAATCTGTGAACATAGCGAAGTAATGCTTTCGCATTAATAACCTAGTCATGCTTTTAAATAAATGCGGTCAAGTTTTTTATGTTCCTTTCAACGGTTTGCTGAAAGCGATACCTTCACCATTTCGTAGTGAACCAGATACGTACAAGTGCGCGAATACGCAGAAGATGCACTGGGCAGTGGGCCGAAAAGCGCCACGCCCTAATCGTGATGCCGGCCGAGTTTTTACCGACCGATTTGCATAACGGAGTTCTAGAAGTCCCTGCGCAAGAAAAACTTTCAGAGCACAGCAAAGATCTGCATTGGAGAAATGCGAAAGCATGTGCGTTGGCTGCTCTTTAGTAGCTCCTAGGGTCTCATGACTCAACACTTTTGAATGTCATGGCTCAATACTTTTGAGAGCCACGACTAGACATTAATTGCGGTCATGACTTTGACGGAACTAAATCATGGACTCCATAACCATGCACCTTGGACCTCCGATTTGACTGACTTATGATAAATGACTATGCGGTGGCAGCGGTGGCGTAGAGGTAGAACATCCGCTTCGCATGCAAGGGGACCGTGGTTCGATACCCGCTGTCGCGCAATTCTTCACGGGATCAAAAAATAAAAATAAATCCGCGTGTCAATAGAATTGCATAAACAGGCTTGGGATGCGACCTGCTCCCGGTAAACACCTCGGGCAACGCACTTCCTCCACTGAATAGGAGTTGACCACCCTGGTGCAGTATTTGGCCACAACCGCCCATGCATGATTAGCCTATAAAGGGCTATGGATCATGACTAAACGATATAATGATTCACATGACATGACTAGGCATGACATGACATTTTTAACCACTTGTCATTACATACACATTCAAGAATACCGGTCTCATCTTAATGTGACGTCATATCACACTTTATATTTTGCTTCCATGTTTTGCTTCCACTTCCTGCGGACACGTTTTCGCAAACACAGCCAGTGAGGTTTTCGCCTTAAGAAAAGAGCTTTCTAATACCTCGTACGCCCCAAGTATTAGCATGTTCCACGACCTGTAGAGGGCGCCACTGCAAATCCAATATGGCTGCCCCAAAAGTGGTCCGGCTAGTCGGCGGCAGAGCTGCGCTGGAAGAGGCTGCATAAAAATTATTGTACGGGTGTGCTATTTTGTCGAGAAAGCTCTCAATGTATGCTCTTGTGTTGTCACCGCACAAGCATTCTGTGCCTGTACATCTCAAGTGCAGCAGATACCAGCCCACGCAGGGGTGGATTGTCTGGCACGTAAAGCATATTTGATGATTGAGGGCGTGGAGCAGCAGCTGCGACTTGTACTGAAGACGCTCGAAATCACCGTCAAGAAAGGCGGCAGACACACGTGCGCCGAGAGCAAGAGGGATACCGAGAAATTCTACGGCTCTTATATTTTATTCATGGTACTGATTCAACACGAAAATAGCGCTCACGCCAATGTATAGGTGTACACCTACCTCGTATTCACCCGAGTTTACGTCAGTCGAGGCCACTGCTCTATGTTGATGCATAACATAAAATAATTGCTGCCGAAATGCACACTAAAAAACGCCACACCCTTGGTCCGGTGTTTTGCGCAGCTAACCTTTATTAGAAACGAAATGTGAAGTAGCGCAGGCAAAGAGTCATGATTCATGGAATAGAAAAACAACAAGCAGCTCTAGTCACGTCGTTACCGTTTTTTTCTTCCGGCCTGATCTTCTTACGCTGCTTTAAATGTTCATAATGTCGATAACCGACATGGGGATTTGCAATTCCGCTCCTTCTTGAGATTGCGATCTTGAGGAAAATTATGTATGCAGGTTCATGTCGTCTTTGGTCCCAGTGCTGCGCGAAATACAAAAAAAAAAAAAAAAATGAAACTCGGCAACTGACTTTTCCGTGTAACCGATATTGTATGCTTTATACGCATGCGTGGACGGTATAATAACTTGTGGTTATGTACACAACAACACTATAATGCTTAATGCCGGCAAAATTGCGCTTAAGTAGTGCCGAAAGTTGGGCGAGTTGGTTAACGTTCACGATGAAAAACAACGCGAAAAAGTACACGAAGGACGGAAGGAAGACACGGACAAGCGCTTGTCCGTGTCTTCCTTCCGTCCTTCGTGTACGTTTTCGCGCTATTTTCCATCATGAAAATTGTGCTTCATTGGTAATATTACATCAAAACGCACACTCATGGATAGGCACCTCTTTGTGGTTGAAAAGCCTCACATGCATTTGATGCAATTCATTGGTGCGCTGTTTGAAATTTCTTCCAAGATTTAACTACCTAGCTACATCTTTGAGCTTGATCTCAAATGGCGATCGAAGCACAACATGGATGTAAGCGGAATAGACAGTTTGAGCAGAGAATTTGAATTTTGACCTTCTTGCACTATCTGATGTTAGAGCATTTAACTCGCGCAGCATTGTAGTAGTCACGGTAATGGATATCCACTGTATACGACTGCCGAGCGTAGTAAGTCCACTTTTTAAAAGGCTTCAGAATCTTCGCAGAACTTCTCGATAGCTATTCATGAAAGAAAAAAAGAACTGCGGCTCTCGTGTGTTTGTGTGGCTTCAATTTATCGCACGCTTATAGGCGGCCAACCATGCAGTTCTATTTCCTAAAACATTTCAGGATTTTTCGTACCAGATTACTGAAGAAATCGAGCGGAAGAACTGACTTTTTTAAAGCCACTTTTTTTTTTTTCTGGTCACTCCCGCATCCGACTGCAGGTTTGTATCAAATAGTGTTGTATTCGTTGAGCACTACGACGAGCACGCGAAATGAAGTGATGAACTTCATGTCAGCAACTGTGCCGACTTCAAGTTAGAGCGCTAGCTCGCCATTTCTTAGAAAACGCCTTTTACTGTCAAAGTTGAAGTTAAAGTTAATTTTTATCCGAGCTATCTCCACTGCCTACCAAGAAGACCGGAGCAGTGAGGGCACAAAGAACACACGTGTAGGAAACCGGACAACATTCCCGGGAGTACAGCATTTTTGTTAGATGTGGCCGCCATTTCGTGCCTAGCGTCGGTGCGAAACCGCGACAAGTATTATGGGGAGCGCGCGTTTTCCCACGCCTTTCGCAATCGCCAAGGAAGTAATGGGACTTTCTCTTCGTGAGTGAAATCCCGGTACATCCGCTGGTAGGCGCGACTACCCCGCTGCTTGTAGGGTGCCCAGGCAGTTCGCTCCCCGCCTGCTTCTGTGGTATTAAAGATAGTGTTCGCTCGGTTTCGAGCTGTCTTCGGCACATTTACATGGCGAAAGTCGGACCAAAATGAGATCCCGCATGTTGCAAAGATCGTGCAAAGGTAGATCCTGCGTGTTGTCAATGTTTTTCACAGGTGAACGAGCTCTTTCCGGTAAAATTTAGCAGTTAGAACCACCGAAAAGACGAATAACTATATTTCGTCAAACAGATGACGAAGCAAAACGCTGATATTGCTGCCTTAAATACAGCCGGTGGTATTTTGACCCATTCGATGCATATATGGCTTGCAGCCCATACCACACAAGTGCTAGAACGTGCTGGAACCACGGAGTAAGACAAGAGCGCCGTCTCCGCTTTTGGGAAGGGCGAAATTTAGCTGCATCGGAGAAAGCTTGGTGGTGGATCCGGCATGTAGATGGCGATAGGATTTATCACCGACTTCACCGACGCTGTTGTACGGTTGTAGCATGCCGCCGCCGCGCCATATCGCTCTGGCGGTTCCACGCTGCCGCCGCGTCTGTCGTCTGCTTCTTGTCGCGTCACTTGCGTATGGCCTGCATCGCCGCGGGAATAAATCCCTTGAAATCGCATTGTCTGCGTTTTCGAGGTGCGCTGAGGTGTCGTCTGTTGCCTGCTTTGTCGCTGACATATATATCTTTCAGTATCGTTGCTCTCGCCTTCTTTATACAGCTCACCTGCCGCGTTCCACTGACTCCTTAATCCTATATAGGTATATGCGAAGATCCCGATACAGACAGCGTGTTTCACGTCTCTGTGTTTCCTCTTGCGTCCTGTAGATAGAAGTGTTGTGAATATTACGATTAGAAAAAACGGTTGCGGGATGTCAAGTTCAGTGTCCGGCGCTTGCGCATAGCAAACAGAGGCCGAAATGGATGGTTCTGAATACATTTGGGCCACCTAGGGCTCTTGAATGTGCGCTGACATCGCATAACGTGCGCATATTTTGCATGTGTATCGAATTTCCGCAGCTCAACGTTGTACATGCAGCATCGCTGGCAGAAGGATAGTGTAAATGACTGAGGGTAAGTCTTGCAACATAAGAGTGAGCAGTTTTTCGACAATGTAGCCAGGCCATGCAAACACACACCAGGGAAAAAGTAGATTAATGCAGAGCCATCACTGAAAGCTACTGTGAATATTTTAGAAGTTTACTTATTCCGAAAAAAGAAAAAAAGAACCCGACCTCTGCAGTCTGCACTGACGTTTACCCAGCATACAAAAACAGATATTAACTAGGACACTCTAATATACTAATATTGCTTTGTGCACAACAAGCGCCATTTCAAGTTTTTCCCCTGAACTGAGCGCACAACATGTTTGGGGTCTTGACTTTGCTGAAATACACTGGGAATTGCGCCCTTGACGCCCTAGCCGAGGCCGTATTAACTAATACAGGAATACATTTTCTTTATAGCTGCTGTGGTATTTTAGAGAAAGAAATTCATCTTTGAAATTCCGCGCACACACCCTGTGCTTTTAAGTTTGTTCTCGACCAATCTGGGGAATGTTCCATTCCACACCTCGAAAATCTTAGAACGAGATGGCGGCCGAAAAGAGGACTTTTTCGTTTACTTTGCTGTACCCTGAATTACAGCTAATGACAATACACTTCATCACCAACCCTACCATCCGCACACTAAAGAAACAAAAAAAAAAAAAAAAAAACAGTGCGCAGTCTGCTCTCCTTCCACGTCTGCCGTGCTGTGCGCCGTACCGTCTGCGTACTGGTGATCTCGCTGCGTGATTTGTCGTCTGCATCCCGCTGTCGACTCATTCCCAAGGGAATACGCAGACCACAAAATAAGAACGACACTGGTGGAACTTTATCTTAAATTTTTATCTTCAAAAAAGATACAGGTTGGCGTACGCGAAATGATGATCAGTATTCCACTTGTGCGTTTTTCGGCTTGTAGATGACGCGCAAAGCTATAACTCCGTCTGATCTCCGCCCGTTGTTCGCAAAGCTCGCGCAGTCCCCTGGATCGAGCTCGGGGGCATTTGGTTTCGCAACACTGTCGTGATGTGGCGCCCCAATTTGTCATTTTCAGCTAGGAGGAAAGAGAGAGAAGCAAAGCGCGACCAAAGCCGCGTCGGTGAGGAAAGGGGAGCGGAGGGAGGAAGTACAGTGCGAAGCTGAGCGCTGAACGCAGGCTCGCCGTTCGTGTAGCAAAATCGTTCTACGCCGAATGCGTTGCGGCGCGCCAGAGTCTGTGCTCCGGTCTTATCTTACTGTGTGGCTGGAACTCAACCCGATTAGTGAGCCGGGAAAGAAACGAGAGCTAAAAGGTTTTGTGTTAAACTCTTGGACATCGACCCGCAAAAACGTATGTACTGTACTAACATTCTCACGGGATGCCGATCTAAAGGAATAATTTGTTGAGAAACAGCAAATTCATTATTGCTGTGCGCGCACAGGTGTACCGTCACGTGCACATTGTTAGAACTTCAAAAATTCAGTCGAGTAAGTAATTTAGGCTATCATGCACAACATTCTTATTTGCTCCCTGGTCATATTTCACCGTAGAATGTCCGCTAGCTATCTACAAAGGAGTATTTTTACGTGATTTTCTTAAACAAGTGTCCAGATTAGGATCAAGCATGCAGTTGAGTCAGCCATGCTCTCGTCTTTTCTTAGCTTGGGCGACTCAAACTTTGTTCAACTGTGAGCACAGCGAAACCTAATTTTTTAGATTTAAGGAGATAGTTTTCA
>JAJIZL010058604.1:21439-34589 GCA_023969395.1 Amblyomma maculatum
TAAATCTAGAGTACCAACTAGCCCAACAACTAACTCTACCTAATTTTTTGTTCTTTACATCATTTGCTATGCGGGGTTGTAACTCATTTTTCTTGGGGTAATAAAGCTCCATTAGTATGCGGGAAGGATTATTTTGTGTGGCTCACTTCGTTGCTTGAAGGATGGCAAAAAAGTACGCTCCCTTTTTTCCCCGCACTTGGCTTCTATACAGTTGTTGCTCCTCACATTTTGATTACAAACTTGTATTGTCCGGACTACACCTGTGGTAGATGCGATGCAATCGAAGGACTGTATATACAGGGCGTTTTACGTAACAGGAACCCATAGAGAGGAAGAGAAGAAGGAGGAAAGGCGAGGATGTTAGCCATCAAAAAGCCGGTTTGCGACCCTGCATTGGGGAAAAAGGGATGAAGAGATGTAAAGGAGAAGGAGAAAAGGAAGCAAAAAGCAAAATACGTCACTAGGTGAACATGCACTGTAAAGTCATAGCCAGTCGTGCAGGCTTGACGCTCTTTGAAAATGAAGAAATGTCTGGCAGGCCTCCACCGCAGATGATTGTTGCTGCCACGTAAAACAATTAATAAAAAAGTGTTGTATAGCAACTGGGCGCAACCGAAAACTTTTTACCCACCGTGTGTTGTTCCTCAGTGTACTTTTTTCGATTCCAGTTATTTATATTATTAGCTAGATGGGAGCAGTTATTATTATTTGCATTATAGTAAAATTTGATTCGTTAGGTAGTAAATGAGGTTAAGAAGTGGCCGATTAAATATTTCTGGTGGCGTTTTTTATTCAAGGTCCTTTTTTTTCTCCGGAATTTTGAGAAAGCCTGCGACATATGAAAAACACACACCAAGTTTTGTTCTTGTGTAAATGTATTGTAGTGCGGCCAAACAGGTTATCAATGAACGAAGCGCATGATGCGAGAATATCGAAGCCGTGCGCCACGATTTGTGATAAGTGATACGCAGGATACCGGCGGCCGATTCAGTACTGCGCTTATTGTGCTATCCCCCCCCCCCCCCCCCCCCCCCCCCCCTCATGCTTTATAACAAGTGGTAACTATTACTTACAGGAAAGAAGGCGCGATAAAACGTTCTCACGAGGGCGTCTGTGTAGTACGCAGCAGATCATTCAGCATTTGCCTCCTAGCGTGCTACTTTAAATTCATCTTTCTGGATAGTACCAGACATTGGGCGGTAATGACGTGGTACTTCATCCTAGCGAGCTTGTCTATGCTCAACCTTGCCACCGCTGCCGAGTCGGCCGAGCTGCCATTTGCGGCGCCTAACCTCACGCAGGGACAGCGCCAAGACGAAGCCATGCTGGTCGATGTTCCAGAGCATGACCACTGTTGGAGCGACGCAGTTTCGAGGCTCGAACTGGGCTGCTCCGATCTCAGCGAGGAGCTCCAGGGTCGCCTAGCGCTGGAATTCACGAGCTGTTTCCTGAAGAAGATTGGGCAAGAACCCTTGTACTGCCCCGAGTTAGAACCTCTGTCACGTTGCAAGGCACTGGCGCAGTTTCTGGAGCGGCCTCTCGCCGCCACCTACTCCCAGTTTTTCACACATATGCAGGTGATGTGCGCGTTCCACCGTAGCCACGAGTGGCACACGGAGGTGGCGCGGACCATTTTGGAGCTGGGGGCGTACAGTTTGCGAGCTACAGCCGAGCTGCAACGCTCGGTCAAGGTGCAGGAGGTGCTGCTGAAGCAGCAGATGCTCATGCTCGAGAGTGGCGAGCACCTTGAACAGAAGCTTGCCAACGCTTACTCCATGCTACAGAATCACAGTCAGCTACTCGACACGTGCCAGAGCCGCTTGTACAACGTGCAGGTGTTTTTTGTGGATGTGTTTTCAACGTTCCATTCGTTGGTCTACTACGTAACGGCCACTGCTGTGTCCCTGCTGATGACCACCCCCAAGCAGACTGCAGCCGCCCGTCCCTGGCTGCTGCTGCTGTGCCTGGCGAACCTGGCCGCCGAGCGCCTGCTCTTCAAGTGGACTCCGGAAGACGCTTGGGACAGCGCAGCACCGCTTTCGGAGGACAGCTTGCTGGGTGTGTCAATTGCGAAATGTCGCGGAGTCGCTTGCCTATTGGGGCTGATTGTATGCATTCGCAAGCTGTACACTTTCCATTATCTGGCGGCAATCAACAACGAGCTTCTGGTACAGCTGTTGGTAGACCAGCGCACTTTGTACGACCAGCAGGTATGGCCGCCACCGCATTTCCTCTTCACTGGGCCGCACAACCAAGACAGTGACTCGTCCGATGATGACTCTTCAGGCGATGATCGGTTTCCCTCGAGTGATTACAGCCAAGACGGCGAGGAAAGCGATAACGCTTCCGACGATGCTCAGCTTCCCACGGGTTATTACGGCGAAGACTGCGGGGAAAGCGATAGCAGTTAGATGAAGCAAAATTGATCCACGGAGTCTGTGCGAAAGCGGAGACGAGCAGAGTTGCCTGCAATTCACGGCGTTCCACGACGCCAAGCACTGCCATCCAGGTAGCTGTAGCAATTTCGTCACCAATCTCATCACCAGCTGCGAATTTCCCGTTACCGCTGGCCACATGTCTCACCGAGCAGCCGCTGTGGTCACGGCGATGGCTCAAAAGCTGGCCGTTCCGCAACCAGTCGCCGAGAGGTGTGCATTCCTTTTCAACAGACAAACACTGAGTATGTTGTTTAAGAGCCTTTAAACATGACTGCTATGATGCGCTGAATTCGATTTGACCGCTATCATACTTTGAAGTTTCCGTTTTAGGTGGGCTTCGGAAATATTTTAATAGGACTGACGAGGAATTGATTATACGAACAGGCGGACGTTCTGCATATGACTGACAGTGCAATAGGTGAATAAACTGGCATTTCCTCAGAGGCTTGTAGAATAAACTCTTCTGCTCTTCAAATTACACCTGCTGACCATTTGTTCGGGCTAAGGCACGTTGAACCCGGAGTTTAGTGAATATTTTTGTAGCTTCATGTATAATTAATTTTTGTGTCTGGCTGCGGGATGCTTCGAAAAGTTACTTGTAGATTTGTCACAGCCCTGTGCCGACAAACCACAAATGTTTTGACGTTCCTGTTTCACCTCTTGCTTTTTGTGTGCACTACTAACTTCATTATTTATGTTTCCTCCTCATAGTAAGGTGATAACGAAGCTAGAAACCAAAGAGCTTTTATACTTCTGTAAAAATTTTCAATCAGGTCATCTTGCCAGATCTTTGTGATTGGGTATACGCCCTGATCTGTTTTGCATTTACATCTGTTTTGACTTTGCACTGCGTCAGGCTGGCAGTGCATACTGGTTTTAAGTTAGCTTGCTTTTAATAAATTGATTTTGTGAATCCAATTGGTGCTTGCATGGTCGACACGGTAGCATGCGCGGCTTGCTACCCAAAGGTCGTGTGTTCTGAACCGACTAAAAATGAAGTTTTCGTTTCAGTAAATAATTTGCCTTTTAAAGTGAAGAATCTTATAAAATATCAGTTATACAGACACGCCCCGACCTTTAACTCGTTATTTCAATTACATACATCCCGATGTTTCCCTGACAGGCTAACGCCGCCGCCGAGACAGCGGCTGTTATTTCGCTGAACGGCATTCTTCATGCTGTCGCGTTTGCAAAAACGTAGGGAAGGAAGTGAGGTCGCATTGACAAAGGTTGCGCTGCATTCAGGTCATTTATTATTGTGCGACCCTTTGAACTGAACGAAGGCCGTTCACCTCTTCTTTTTTTTTTTTTTTCCTTCAAAACGAGGTTGAGAGCTTTGTTATGGTTATACTATAGTCGCACATGAGTGCTGTTACAAGCTGTTTTTTGTACTTTGCTAGTTTTCTTTAAATGCCCGAAAAAAGACAACTTAGGAGGCACATTTGTAAAAGGAATCGGATTTTTTTTTCTTAGCCTCCTCTTCAGTGTAAAGAAATGCGCTTCTGCCTGTAGTGAACATTTAAGAAATGGGTAATTATTCCTAATTACAGTAATAAACGAAGCAAAAGAAAAAAATAAACCTGCCGATGAAATCCGCATGATGGCCAGCAGTGGACATTTTGCTTCACTTGGCCACAGCGTCGGGCTTTTAAATTATTAAGTCACGTAGCTTGAAACAGCCGAACGGTATGATTTTGAACACTAAGCATGCTCATATTATTTCGAAGACTGCACTGCATGTTGGAAATTTTAACGGTGAATGAGTGCATTTTTGCTCTCAATCTGTGCAGCCACTTGAAGTTTTGCTTATGCCGCTTATGTGCATGTCGAAAGCAGCAGCAGGTGAGATTGAAGAGCTTTATTTAAGGTTCAGAGTGCTGACTTTTTAGAAGCTTGCAATTCAAACGCCTAAGGTAACACACCAACGGACTGGTTAATATCTGTAAAAAGGCCAACTACATGGGCTTAATTATTAGTTTTTATGCAGTATTTATGAGTAGAAAATATTGATGCCAGTGTGCTGGAAGGCTCATCCTGCCATACAGACGGATGGCTAGCGTGTGTGCCCAATATAGTATTCTGCTGCTTTATACCGGTAGCGCAACGCGGTGGCTCAGGGGTTGTGGCAAAGCCCATTACTTGGGACCGAGTGCGTGCACCCCCCCCCCCCCCCCTTCCGTTGCAAGCAATCTCAACTAAAACGGTTCACTGGTGAGCACATGTTCCCAACGAGTTTCATATAGGCAAATGTTCTAACTACTGAGCAAAAAGAGGACAAAATAACCTAGTCACGCTCTTAAATAATTGCGATCGTTTTTGTTTTCTTTCTGAAAAAGAAAGGGCTCGGATAATTTTTTTTTTTTTTTTGCACCAATTATGCTGTAACTTGACTTTTAGCTGCCTATCTTGCTCTTGTAAGTCCGGTAGAACATTCTTTCGCTTTACTGCGAAACGAAGGTTTGGTTTGGCTTATATGAAAAGGGAGGCGCAGTATCTGTCACACTTATAGTAAACACCTGAAACTTAAGGTAGGGGAGGATGGTGAGAGTGAAAGTGGAAAGTGAAAAGGAAGTGCCGTAGTGGAAGTCTGTGGTATAATTTCGTCCACCTGGGGAAACGCGGCCGCTGCTTCCTGGTTTCAACCCGGGTACCAAGGTTCATTAGTCGAGCGTCTTGACCACTGAGCCATGTATCGCGGCGGGTAAGCGAATCCAAATTGCACTTGAGTGCGGGAAGGCGGCGCTGTTCAGCGATGTCGTCCTCTTGCTATCTGCGCACTGAGGGAACATGAATTGTCATGCGTCAGACGTTTTTGTGTTGGCTGCGATAAAGCTATAAAGCCTGAATCGCCCGCGGCTTCTTGGACGGTCGGACAGTGCTGCATCAGCGCTTCCCTCGAAATGCTTCAATGTATATGGTCGCGTTACTTAGAAGAAAACATGTTCAGCTGCCTATTGCCAGCGGCATCAACTCGATGATGAGGGCCCCTGCAAACTGTGTGGCCAATTACTAAAGCACAGAAAATAAGATCTGCCAGAACTCTAAAAAACTAGAAAGTAAACATAATATTCACGCTCAGGAATGAATGTAGTTTTTGTTTCTTGCGTAAGAAAAAACGTGTCATATTTGTAATAATATTTTAACTTGTTTCTAACGGCCTCCCTCGGCTATTTAGTATCCGCTGCGTAGTTGCCCAAAGCTCAGATATTGGTCAGGACAAAGATTTTTCATCCGCGAGGTGGGTGCGTCATCGGCCCCGGTTCAATGTTCATCCTTGCGTGCTGCGTACAGAGTGGGTTACCTGTACCAAACAGTATTTCGTTCTGCCGGTTGTGGTAGAGCTTTACAGCAAGGCGAAGACTGTGTGTGCTCGATGAGAAACTGATTGCCGCTGCATGTGCGCATTTCCGGACGATGGGACAATGCTGCGTCACAGCTCGGCGGCTCGGCTCGGCCTCCCAGGCACGTCGCAAAAGTGGTGGCTTGTTTTACGGATACACGTCTGCATGAGCGGCGTATCGCTGCATGTTGTTATTGAACGGTGAAGGTGAGATTTTATCGCACAAAAGACGTGTGTCGCATTGCTCAAAGCCTTCCGTTCCGCTCCCTTTGCTGCGTGTTTTCCTTACTGCGTCGTATTACCGCACCAACGTTCACTGAACGTGCTTTAGCTGTTATCACAGTGATGTTCCTATTGTCAATGGGATCTTTCTCATGAACATGTTAAATGCTTAAGTAGTAAATTTGTAACCTCACATTGACTCCTCTCAGTGACAAATGAAGCGCGAGTAAAATAATGGAATTGTGAAAAGGGGAGATTTATTGGAGCGAAGCTATATCGCAGATATTTTCACTTCTCAGACGCATTAACTTCGAAATACTAGCAATCCCAATTTGAACTGCTTACCTAAGCTCTTACAGGTTGGTGTTCTAGCGCTAGCGTTAGTCATTCCGTTCGTTTTTCTTTGTTCTTTGACACTGATATGTACTTTGCTTGTTTAGCAAAATCTTTCTCTTTTATAATATCACCGCGTCTCGTTTGGAGACCTACGCTCAGGTCATTTTGTTATCACGAGGATTTCATGAAGACCGTGACGAATGAGCGGTGGTCGCTTTCCTACACTCCAAGATTTGCATTGTCGTGAAGCATCTATGTAAGTAATCGTGAATTAATAAAGCCTGGCTTTCTATGCAGCACAGCTTCACTCATTTATGCCCTTAGTGAAATCCCTCAAGCCATGTGATTCTATCCATGTGCTTGCCGAATTCACTTGAAGGCCCTTGTTCACAAACGTGCCCGAAGAAATAAGCCCCAGAATGCGTTTACATGACGCGCGACGAAAGACTAGGCTAACGACGACGGAGGCAGAACGATGCTATGATAAGGTGGTTAAAGATGCCGTAACATAACGTAAAACTTGACAGTAGAAATCCATGTCAAGTAAAGTTGAACAGTTAAGGTGTCCATTTTTCTGCCTTATCCGAGCATCGTTCTGCCTTCATTGTTGTTGGCCTTGTTTTTCGTTCATAAGTAAAAAAGGCAATCAAATTCCCTGCCAAAAGTACGCCACTGTGACGTCGCAAGCAACGTCACGTGTTTGTTTTGCCTCACAGTTCGCAGGGGGCGCCGGGAAACTAGAGCCTCGCTCAGAGTCGACACGCAGGCTTCTATGGGAGTTACGCTACCGTACTATTTCTACCATGCGCTTCCCTCGAAGGAAAGCGGCAGTAGTGCGCTGCTCGGCCGCCGTTAGAATGGTCACTTGCGAATTTAATCCTCAAAAGAAGAGGCTATATATAGCACAGTAGTATAACACGGCTATATTAAACGCTGAAGTCGTGCTAAATTTATACTTTTAATGCAGCTGTTTTAATAACGCCTTTTGCAGACGGGGTTTTGTTTAGCAGTCCGCCACGACTCGGTGCCCGTCTGTCGCCGACCATGCAATTAACGCTGCGATTGAACACTCGTATGCACAAATGCATGATGGACCTCATTAAAATTTGTAGGCATTCCGGCTTTCATTCTTGAGCAAGCACAAGCCCACTGCACGTTCCAGTGTACGCGTTTTAACCCTTTAACTGGCAAGACCAGACAGAGCGATACTATAATTTTTTTCTTGATTTGTATTCGTTTTTATTAGTCTAATTGTACACAAAAAAATGGGAATGCGTTTGAACAAGGATTTCAAAAAATACAGAACATCAACAATTTTGTTGATCGGCCAAGATAGGGAGCACAACGCTAGCAAACTGAAACGCGTGAGTCATGTCCTAGTTGAGGTGGAATTGAAGAAAACAGTTGTTGCCAATTTTCAGGCAGAAAAAGACGTCACATTTGGTGCACTTGATGCCTTACACCCATTTATGGCAGAGAGCGCAGCGCCTTCTGATCTGCTGTGTTAACTGCGACTTCCGTAAGACAGCGTTGTTTCCATGGCTACAAGAGATAAGTACGTTACTTGTCGGCAAAAGAAAACAGAAATATGAAGTGATAAAAAGCTAACTTTCCGCGATGCTCATTTCAGCTTTACTCAGATTCCCGCCATAAACCCTTCCCTACAAGAAACGAAAGTGACCTTTAGCAGCTCACATAGGAGCGGCAACGCAGAGCTAGTTCTAAAAAAAGTTTTCTGTGTACCTTTACGTGTCCTGTATCACGTTTAAACGAATTGTGGACATCAAAACAAACAGACGACTGCACATCATTGACGATAAATTGTTACCTTATTCGGGCAGCTCAACAATTTTGTAGACTATGTATTTTGTCCTGCAGTGCCGCTTCTGTTGCGAAATAGGTTATACTATTCTGCAAGGGCCACATTTAGAGACGCCTCTACAAAGAAATAAAATTGTCGCCATCCTACCTTCGGATATCAACTCCTGCTGAGGCCAGAACTCTGCCAATGTGGCATGCGCTCAGAGAAGAAGACGACTGCACTTTGAGGTTGAACACGGTCATTACGGGCCATCTATTAATATCTCGTACAACTTTATTTCAAATGCTACTTCATAAAAAGGCTACATTTAGATTAACGCGGTGTAAATTGTAGGGAGAGGCATTTTGTGGCTGCCTATAGTGGCCCAACAATATTGTTGATCTGCTGGTTAAAGGGTTAACTTACGCGCACTTCTGTCAGCATCAAATAGAACGCGAGAAAGAAAAATTAGCGGTTGTTAAACGCGCTTGAACGAAGTTTGAGGAGCGATAGCTCTGTTGTGCTTGGTTTTGCTAATACGACGTGTTCAGCTAACGTCCTCGCGCACCTTTCAAATGATTTCTGACGTTATTGAGAATAAATCACCTTTCAAGGTGAAATGCCAAGGATAGAGGTAAGATCAAAAGTCCTTTGTCAGGGTCCAGTGGCCAGTTACTCAAATTGTTATACCCCACATTACGACTAGTCACTAGACAGGTTGTCCCAATTTGACCTTGGCTCAGCTTCAAGGCCATCCGGAAGAAACTAAGTAGTCCCCGGGCTTGCGCCCTGAAAAGTAAAGCTATCGATCTAATAACTGAACCGCTTGCAGCATGACACCCGCCGCAGATGACAAGGAATGCAACTGATAGAAACTGAACTATAGCGCGGTTGATTTTCACTTCGAGTGCTCAGTATGACATCTCTTCGCAAGCGACAATGAACCCTGTTTGAATTTTCTTTTCAGGAAGTAATAATTCAGCTTTGTCGCGCTCGCGTTGCTTTCGCGATGTTGGAGTTTCCTTTATCGTTCGCAAGGGTTGTGACCCTTTTATAGTCTTGTCAGTCTCACCGCGTTTCGTTGGCAGGCTCAGCGCTGCTCAGGTCATTTTGTATCACCAGAAATGTGTGTTTGAAAGCCGTGCGAAGGCCGTCTGGACTGTCATCTTCCTACGGCTGAAGGTAGAAATTTCTATGTTGCGGACAACTACGTGTATAAGCTCGGTAAAATAAAGCACATCTATCGAAGTAAAACTTTGGTTGGTATCACTCATTTCAGTTTCATTCGCTTGTGGCATTCACTCTAAAGCCCAGTTAATCGAAGAAGGCGCGTTCAAAAACAAGCCACGGCATACCTTGACAGCTCGCGCGAGGAGAGACGAGGCCAGCTGTGACGGGGGCAGACCAGCGCTTCGGCTAAGAATTGACCCTGTTCAATAGCACGAGTTGACTTACCTTGAGAGTCAAATTTCCTGCCAAAGTAAATCGCCCTAAAAGTTACGGGGTGAATTTCTTTGTCAGCTGGTCCGATCACCATTCTGTCTTTGCCGCCGTTGGCCTTGCTTTTAGTCGTTTGCAAATAAAATTCGATATCAACATCAAGCAGACGCCGTTACGATGTCATACTTTTGTTTTCTGTTATTGGCGCTGGCATTTAAAATGTCACCCAGGGCGGCGCCAGAAAAATTGTGCCCCGCCCGATAGTCACGCTGGTGCCCTATACGAGTTTTCGCTACCCGTGGATCGGCCTTGGTTATGGCGCTTGAGTACTGAGCCGAGCGACGTGGGTTTGATTCTGGCAGCGTTTCGATAGCGGCGAAACCCAAAGCATCTGACCACTATGCTCTTGTCCGTGCATGTGAAAGAACCCCTACCTCCATGATCACTCCACTACTCCGTACCTCATAGCCTGCATGTGTCGCTTGAGGACGTTACACTTTGGAAAGTAAACCTTTTTGACAGTGGTCAATATAGCTGTGGTGATGAATATGGGGCCTTTCTATGAACTCTAATGGGTGAAAAATGTTACAGTGGTTTAGCGTGGTTACACCGCTAACTCGCGCGAAACCACGGTCCACTCAGTGCATTTATGTTAGCCATTTTTCGAGTTACCCTGGCCTAATTTTGGGGGTGTCATGGGTCGAATTTGGGGGAAACCATGGATTTGGCAGTGGCCCATTATGCTTGCATACCGTTTTCTTTGCAACTTGGCTGTGGCCCATTTTCAGGAGACCCGGGCCAAATTTTAATGGTAGTCTTGGCCAAGTTTGACTATACTACCATCAATCTGACTGGACGTGGTCCTTTGTACTTGAATATGAACTTCCCGGCGACCCGGGCAAAATTTTGGGGGTGTCCCGACCGCGTGGTGACCATGAAAGTCAACAATACTTGGCGATCAATTTTGGTCAAATTTAGCCTTGCTCAATTTTAGGAGACCACCCATCATATACAGGCCTCGAGCCATGTATAATCTTCGCTAACTGTTACAGCATTGCTACGCAGCCGTTGCAATGCCACTGCTCCGCAAGCAAGTGATACAAATTTTGGTCACGGTAGTAGCATCCGCAGGACCTAATGGTTGCAATTGATGCGAGCGGGTCTATCGAGCGAGCGCACATTCTCCTTGCGTCTAAAGCAGATGGATTGATTGCTAGATGTAAGGACGAATGGATGGATGACTACGTGGGTGAATCGGGAGAAAGGGGGTGATGAGTGAGTGGGCGGGTGAATAGACGAACGTACGGGCAGACGGAGCACATCCCCTTAAGCAAGCCCTTGAACCATTAATCCTTTCCAAATATCTCTGTTTGCAAATCTTCCTGGCTATCTGCTAACAGTACAATATCTCCCGCTTACATAATACGACGGGCAGACGCTGATCTACAACCTTTACGCTCAGTCTGTGCGACAGATTAGGTGCAGTGGGGTGGATTCCTGGCCGCGGCGGCCGCTTTGTTACGGAGGCGAAAAGAAATGCACCCGTGTTCTGCGCAATATCAGTGCACGTTAAAGAAGTCCAGGTGGCCGAAATTTCCGAATCCCTACATTAAAGACGTCTCTCATAGCCTGAGTTGGTTTTGAAGTTAAATTCCTAAACCAAACCAAACCAGATTAGGCGAGAAGTGGAAACAGACCACATTTCGAAGGGTTGTAAGAAGCAAGCCTTCTTCGAAACCGGCCGTGGGCTACCTCTGATTTTTGTCATTTAGGCCCTTGAGATGGCGGTGATGTCGTTTGCAGTGGGCTCGCATTTACGGTTATGTGGATGTAGTGTGTCGCATGCACGAGCCACCTACCGGAATTTCATTTAGTTGTATTGTCGTGAATGCACAGCTAAGAAAAGAAAAGAAGTAGGCACGTGAGCCCTGCTTTAAGACATTTGGAAGATGACCGTTTGTCTCAGAGATTGTCGTCTAATTAGTGAGCCGCATTCTTTAGTTTCATTGTCATCCTCCGGATACGAGAGCTCCCCTGCGGTCGTGGTTCAAACCGCTGGAAGAAGGATATAAGAAGAAATATAGTTCTCAGATGAGGGCACGCAGTTGGAAGTAAAAAAGCTGAGCAGCAGCTGTAGCGATTTCAAGTTTGCGACTGCACTTCAATTTGGCCTTCATTCTACTTGTGTAATGATATCGTGTTCTTTGAAGCTGGACAAAGATGAGAGTTCATCTTTCGCACAGTAGGTCGCGCTTAGAAAACTCACCGCGATTGAAGGGCCTCATGAAATCGCTGCAAAGCACGTGGCACAAATTAAGAAAAAACAACAACAAAAAAACTGTGCTCCATGAACAATAATTTTTTGAAGGCTTCTTTATAGTTAGAGAACGAACTCCATACACTTTACCCCTCGAAGTGGAAGACCAAAGTAGAGTGAAACGAGGTGCAGGCTGTCGTCCATTCAAGAGTCCACATATGAGGACATATTTCGCAAGAAGTTCAATAAAGGCCCAGCCGAAGAAAGTTAATTCATCCGCTCGTGAGAAAGCTGAGATGAGCTCCAATAGCCCACTGTCGTTCATTTAAGCGTGTCCAGTGGCTGCGCAGAGGTCAATTGTTCGGGATACGACTTGATATCTAGTGATTGGAGCACCACCGTGCTGCGTCGTCAAAGTCAGAGGCATCTTCCTTTTGCAGCAGCACCAAGAGTGCGCCGGTAATTACGCCATGTTAAATTGATTGCGTCGAAGCCCATATCGTTTGATTCTTTGATTACAAAAGTCGAGAAGTGGGCTTTGCTGCCTTTCGATACTTCTTTGCTCTGTTATATCGCGATGATTTCCCGCAGATTCCTAATTTCTCTGGATGTCGAAAAATACACATCGGCACATTTACCGCGGTTGGTGCAGTAACGGTGTCGCTTCTATCCTTCTCTCATTCACCATGTTGAAGGTATTGCGGTGGGAGCGGAAAAAGAAGAAATAATTAATTCTGGCTCATTTGCGCAGGTTCTAGTTAAGAACTGTCTAGTATGCAATACAATTGTCGAAGCAAGGGATAATGCAGGAAGAGCCTGGCGTTGAATTTGTTCGGCAAGAGTCTAATAAAAATAAAATAATAAAAGCTCCACCAGGTTAAAGCACCATGTATATTGCCATGTGGCGTTGACGAGATAACGAAGAAGTGAGGGACGTGGTAGCTGGAGCTCGCCATCTTTACGCGGACTCTCCAGGCCAAGGCTCGCTCTGCTCACCCTCTAAACAAAACTTTTAACAGGAGGGTGGCAGGTGCGGGGTAGGTAACCACGACACCTTCTCGACCTCATTGGGAGCCGAAGATTAGCTGGGCTCGCTCCTTTGCCCGTGACCATCATCCAGGACTGTGATGCACGGCAGCCGGGAGCAGCGGCGCCCACTTGGCAGTACTGCCACCAGCCGCATGACAGTGTTATAGTCATATTGCTCGGGTATATTATATTTTAGTTAATCATTCACTCTATCTCTCTCATCGCCCGCACGCACGCACGCACACACGCACGCACGCACGCACACACGCACGCACGCACGCACGCAC
>JAJIZL010058609.1:0-25264 GCA_023969395.1 Amblyomma maculatum
GTGTGTGTGTGTGTGTGTGTGTCATTATTCGCGCCATGAGACTAGGAATGAACGAATTAAGCAATGGAAGGAAGGAGAGCGAGAAACAGTCCCCGTCATAGAGGCCTGCCAGTGCAGAGGCATGACAGTGTACGTAAATGCACTGCCATGCGCAGACAAGTGGCGCAATTTGCACTTCGCCTCGCCCTAAATGCCACCTCCGCGGCTAAACTTCGGTCTCTCGCCCTCTGACTTAGCAGCCCAACGCGACAACTGCTGAGCCTCCGTGGAATATGCATGCTGCAGAAGTCGTGCCACAACGTCAGAAGCACTTCGGTAGACTCTTCGCTGCAGTTTTTGATGCAGTGTATTTGCGTGCAAGGACGAGAACTCTGTAAATCCTTGGTATCTCCGCTAAGAATTAATTGAAATCCTGCTCGTACGCGCCGAGAGAATGAAACTGAAGGGTCGCTGTCGTGTAGATGAACCATTTTTCTTACTCTATGCTGATGTAAACATATTTATCCTGCAGTATCTAATGTGTGTACAGTCAAGGACCGCTTCACCACTAATAGCAGAGCGGAGACGATCCACTATCGCTGACTCCGTGCAGGCACGAGAACAAGAACAACTAGATGACGAGAGGACGACACCAGGTGCATGTCTGAATTACCGTCGACCGCGGTTCATGTTCGGTTCATATTCTCACTGTAGTCGCTCTGTCATTTCATGTTGGGTTACCATGCCCTTGAGTGAGGTTTCCAAGCCCTCGATATGAGCGTAAAGGTGCAATCATACAGAGCTGCTGAGCTTCGAAAAGACGTCTAAAGAGCTTTAATAACAAACTGCGCATCTGAAAATGTTCTGATAACTCAGAGCGCTGAATGTATTCGTAGCACGATCGCACGGCTTCAACCTTTACGTGCGTGTCAATATTTTCCAGCTAGCAGCCGGTTTTGCGCAGCTGATCAGACCGTGACCTCATTTGGGGTTTCGTGTATAACTTTGTGCAAGCGGATAAAAAAAGCGCAGGGTGAACCCGTACTTTATAAACCATTCATATTCAAGTTTCTATTGCCAGCCAATAATATTTGCACTGAAGCTTTATGGCTTTCTAGCGGCTAAAAGTCATGCGAATGTCCTGAACTAGTTGCGAAACGCAATTCAAATAATGTTCTCTTTTTTTTTAATTGCCAAAATAACAATCCTGCATGGAGTTCCAACCTGTTCGCGCCCCGTGTACAAGCTTTGTTCGAAACCACGACCGCATCTGCCCAGAACAACGGGTTTAAATATTCATATATCAAAAATTGATGCAGTGCACGGACTCGCTGGTTGGTTGGCGCTGGAGATCACACTTTCTTCGTGGGAGATGAACGAGTTTTCCAACCGGTGCCTCAAGGCATTGGACCCTGGTCTGTGCCTTCGTCTTCCCGTTCCATATCGCGTCGCGAAGCAACATAGTTTTGTCGTGCATAGATCTGTTGCTAGGCAGTACACATGCCGGATTGGGGTGGCCGATATCCCTGCTTGTAGGCAAGACATGGCTGCGAGATAACTGATCATCTCCTATATGATTGCGTCCTGCTTTTGCGAGTGAAAGACATGAGCTGCGTTGTGGCCGGATTGCCTCAATCCTCGCCCTTTAAACACAGGACAAGGTCCTCGGATCGTGGCCACAACAGTCGACGGCCCACATGATCCACAAGACCTTTTTATTGTCTGAGGGTAACTAGCTTCAGTGATAAATTGTGACCGTGCTCCTCGCCCCATTCTTTCTTCGCAATCGTAATCCTCTTATTCCTCTCCGCCACTGCAAAATAACCAACCGCAAAACGGTTCTGGTTGACATGCCCGCACTCCTTCTTCCCCTTTCTACCCCCAGTATGCGCACAGCTATAAACAGAAGCGCAGCGGCGCTATATATAAGTAGACATAGTGATTCGCTACATAATTAGTACAACCTGCATATTTAACACTGCAGCCTAATGTCACTGACATAGAGCATTTGGCACATACCCTCTGTTTTGGCTGATATAAAATGCGTCTTTAGCGGACTAAAATGGCCTCCTATACAAATGTAGAGAGTAAAAGTTTGAAAGGCGTGAAGTCTTCCTCTCGCAATGTGGGCGCCTTCAGCTACATGTTACGAGATGTCGACAAAGTCCGTGCAGTTTTCATTCTAAAATCTTCACCTTTGCTCACGACTCACGTGTTTCCCATGTACGCAGAAACTTCTTTTTTTTTTTTTTTCACCATTTCAGCCTTTCATCAGTCCTCGAAGATCAGCACTAGACAGTTCAGTGCAATAAGTCGTTAAAAAAGAACACATTAATCTCGCCATACTTCTCGAGTTATGGCATTTGCCCGAATACTGAAAATTACTTCTTTTATCCTCGCCGTCCCTCTTAGTGAAAAGAGACACCGAGGAAAAAATTAAATTTGCTTTTTTATATAAAATATCAGCTCCTAACCAAACAAAGACTGCTCTTAGAGAAGCTCTTCCACGGTAGAGAACAGCGACCGCTAAAAGACACGTGTAGCCGTCACAAGCCAATTTGGCCAGCCTACAAGCGCAATGAAGAAAATGCCGAAAAGCCATAAATGATGAGGCTGATAAATAAGTTTGAAGGTTACGTGTCTCACTTTGCAAGTTTTATTTCTAACCCCCTAATGTGCTTTTATCCAGCAAAGAAGATGGAAAAAACGCAGTCTAAATTAGTATTCCGCGGCGCCGCAGACGAGAGGTTAGATTTCGTTATGCGGCGCATCACGACTACGCGCCATGCGTGCCCGCGTTGTTTCGTTTTCCACGCATCTCGGTTTCCAAGCTCAGAGCAGTAGAGGAATTGCAACAGCCAAAGTTAATGCCGCGACGCACATGCAGCGATATCTGTTACACGCCCATTCCTAAGTTTCGCGTATAGTACCGGCAGTTGGAGCACCAGTTGTTGCCGGCATAACCGATGCGTTTCCACGAAACTGGGCATTTACCATGTAAGTGCGGAGGAAAGCTTAACGGGAGCTTGGTTATCACCGGAAACATATGTACGATGATTACCATGGAAGGAGGTTAAGGGTAAGTGTCCCAAATTGTTCAACCAGCGGCTGCCAGACACAAGCCGTACGTCGAGGCACAGGGGCCGCTTTACGCTATAGCACCTGACCTCAGAGCCAGCATTAGACAAGAAAATTTAGCAGGCCGGTCCGACCATGTAGGGTTCACTTGTGTCGGTGCGTTGGTGAATCAGAAGAAATTCCAAGAAAGCGGAGAATATACAAAACATTTAAATATTAGCACGTAGAACACGAGGTAAGAATTGAAAGGAACGAGAGTACGATACAAAGCATATGCAAACACAAAATGCGCCATGTAGTGTAAGCACAAAGCAATCTTAGCCAATTATTCAAGTAAACAAAACGTACAATCTAAGATGGCAGCAAGGTACGACAACAAAAGGAAAAGTTACACGGACAGTCAAGCAGCTCGAGGCATCGACTCGATGCGAGGAGGGTTAGCATCCGGCGCGTGTACAGGGTCGTCCACTTCTAGCTAGAACACGGTCACTGCTTTTAAAGCAACATTGTATATGACGCAGGCAGATATCGATGCAAAGCGATGCAAGCACACAGAGACACGGATGTGCTGCTTCACATGGCCAGCCACTTTAGATTACTGCGTGGCCGGGTCGGATGCAATGACACCTTGAAAGCAGTGACCGTGTTCTAGCTAGAAGTGGACGAGGCTGTACCTCAGCCCTTAGCGCGCCGCAGACGCACCACACACCCTCCTCCATTGCGTGCCTATGAACGACTGTCCGTATGACTGTTTCTTTTCTTGTCCTATCTTGTTGCCATCATAGATTGTACGCTTTGTTTATTTGCCTAATTGGTTAAGATTGTTTTGTGCTCACACTCCTTGTCGCGTTTTGTGTTTGCCTAGTCTTTGTATCTTACTCTTGTTCCTTTTAATTCTTACCTCGTGTGGTCCCTGCTAACAAATAAATGTTTCGTATATTCTCCGCACTCGTCCAATTTCTTCAACACGTGAGATTATACAAGGGCATAGAGCCCTACTAAATGCTGTTGTCTAACGCTGGCGCTGAGGTCAGGTGCTTTCAGCCAAACAAGTGGTTGGTAGCGAATAGTTGCATCAGTAATATTAGGAATCCAAGATGTTTCATAAACGAGTAACTAGGCCTGTGAAGCAGCAACACATTATTAAGGGAGAATTTGGCTTGGAATCCGAAGTGTCCACATTAATGAGTCATGACTCTACAGCAGTCGATGGCAACAATTGCTAGGTCACTTAAGTAAAAAATTTAGCGCAAAAAAAGAACGCAAAGGACAAAGAAGAACACATAAGACGTTTGACGTATGTGT
The DNA here is from genome assembly GCA_023969395.1 of Amblyomma maculatum. Taxonomy (NCBI): domain Eukaryota; kingdom Metazoa; phylum Arthropoda; class Arachnida; order Ixodida; family Ixodidae; genus Amblyomma; species Amblyomma maculatum. The sequence continues at coordinate 4,363 of JAJIZL010058609.1, forward strand.
TCTTCTTTGTGCTTTGTGTTCTTTTTTTGCGCTAAATGTTTTACTTAATGGATCACCAACTAGCCCGGCAACATGCTCTCCTCAACTGCTAGGTCACCTTTTCAGTTACTGTGTTAACTTGACGTTGCGAGTTGTGACAGGACACCTGTGAGACACAAATTTGTAGACGGACACCGCATTTGTTATTCCATTGAATCAATATTGTGATTGTGGGTTGGGGCGGCTTGAGTGAAGAGAGTTAAGACTCGGTAGCTTCATGGTTACGAAAGAGTTTGTACTATAGATGAAGCACGGATGTTAATAACGTTGCATTACATATACATATAGCTTGGAAGCAAAAGCACAAAACAGCCCATCTACAAGCACATGCACATCAAATAATCCTAAAAATACAGCACAAACAAGCTAAACACACTGTGGAACACTGTATACCTAATCTCTTAGGAGTAAATTGGACAACAAAGGAAGAACATTTGTGTGTATTGAAAAATGCACACATGAACAGAAGTACAGTCTTGTTCAAAAGTATTGAATCCAAAGGATATTCGCCTCAGCCGCAAAACAAAACCATCAGTTCAGCAAGAAAGACCAAATGGCCCTGAATTCTTGAAGATGGTTCCTTACTGTGCTAAGAAACCATATCCTAGGATCTTCAGAAATATTTCTTCCGTATTGATGCCATGATGACTCGATTTTGTGGCTTAGACAAAAATTGCTTCACTTCAAGACTTGACCAAGACTGTGCACAGCACTCACACTTCAAACTTTACATTTACACAGTTAAACAGCTGCTAAAGCATCTTTCTCCTTATGTCAAGTGTTGACCTTGTAACTAGGCAGAGGGAGAAATGTGTGGTGCATAATCATGCACAGCTAGAAAAGCTGAGGCGCTGGCCGAAAGCGTGCGCGCAAGAACCAGGAAATAGACTACACAGTGGATTACTGACTTTAGTCTTTCAAACATTGACTGTAGATTGATGCTGCACAAGCACTGCTTTTCGCTACCTTGCTGAATTACGTAATTATAACCATGACCAGTTATGGCTATTCAAGTGTTCTCATTATTTGGTCACACAACCCCTGCAAAATAATCGTAAGGTGGAAAGAACTAAGCAATCTTATGGCGAAGATACAAAACCACCCAAGCAACGCCATGAAACACACTGACAATGCTACGAAAAAAGAGCTTGAGAAATGGGCCCCTGGCTGTGGAGTAGCCAGAACTACATTTCGTGGGCCTCCGGTCGAAAAAAATGGGCAAAGAAAAAAGGCCGAAAGAAGAGGGAGATGCATTGCTCAGAAAAAACATTGCGTTTTTTTGCCAAAACATCGCCCAGGCTACGCCTCTAGTCCCTGGTATTTAATCTTTACCTGGACAAACAGCTGACCCACCGGGCATCCTTAGCAGCCATTTTCGCTTGTACAAGAACAAGGAAACCATGCAGACAAATACCGAAAACAATAGCCACTGGAAAATGCTTACACGGAGCTGCGTGACAACTACGGATCAAGCCATGCATGGATCAAACGTTATCTGGAGTTCAGAAAAAAAAAAGCCCATATATAATGATCCCAAACAGCAAATCACATTAATTTCTAATGTTTTGTTTTCCAAAATACAGTTCTTAATAGTAGTCTTTAACTATTACATACATGGAGGAGAACAGTACATATGACAGATAACACTCGTATGCTTTTCCTTCAACTTTGTGTTTATTTATCTTTCCCCTAAAAAGATTACATTACTAATTTATGTGATTACGGCAGTAAAAATTAAAAAAAAGACATAAAGTACAATCCCCAATACTTTCCTTAGCCTCGCCGACTGTTGGCTTCTTTCCTTGATGTATTATAACGAGCACCCTCATTTCCCCTTCATTTATCTGCTCGTATGCTCAAAGACGTATTGCTTCCTTCCTTGCGTATTATCAAACTCTTGAAAGTAGCGCAGCTTTGTAAGAAAACGGGCACGGTAAATTTTCCAGGCCTGGGTGCTCCCAGCTTGCGCACCACTGTAAAAGGCATATAACGTTGTTATTGGGTACCTCCTTGTAAAAAAATAATTAGGGACGGCAACAAAATAATCTGCCGATTATTTTGCAGTGTTCTGAGCAGTGAAATCACATTTCGGACATTAATTAAAAACTAACGAGTAGGAATAATGTGCCCTTTTTAAATACCTTTTACATGAATGAATACAAAGTTCATGTACGTTCTGTACTGAATAAAAAGCCCATAATAATGTGTTTTGTAGTACATTTCATATTCATCTGAAACACTGAGCTTTACAACATATTTGGCGAAAGTTAATCGCTATAATGCCAATTATAGTGCGTGAGTACACACCTCTTTTCGTTTGGTTTTAACTTGTGTAATTGCTGTTTTGTTTTGCTATTTCTCGCGTGAAATGATCTTTAACGTGAGGAGAGGAGGATCGAGGTGGGCTGGCGGAAACTGACCTGGCCTGCTACTCCACACTGCGGAAAAACAGGTTCATAGATCACTGGGAGTCCTGATATTCCTGGCACAGAGGTTGAGTGATGAACTACTGTCCTGGCAAGGGGTTGGTTCTAACACATTGTGTTACCCAGGCTGGCCGAGCAAATTAACCTCCCAGCTCCTGTCCACACTTTAACTATTGTTGGCAATGTTGGCGCTGTGTCTCGTTTTCTTCGCTTGTGTGTATGTGTGTGTTTAATTTTCAGCGCCATTAAAAATACAATGTTCGAAATGGACCGGATCAAGCAGATTGGCTTGTTGGGCGAGGCCGTTGAACATTATTTTAAAACAGCGCTAGAAGACGGACATATAGAAAGAGAGAAACACACACTGCGCTGACCCGCTGGTGTGGCGTAGTGGTTATGGCGCTCGACTACTGTTCCTATGAATTCGGGATCGAATCCCGGCCTCGGTGGCCGCTTTTCGATGGCGACGAAAAGCAAGACGTCCGTGTTCTGTGCAATGTCAGTGCACGTTAAAGAGCCCCAGGTGGTCGATATTTCCGGAGTCTTCACTACGGCGTCTCTCATCGCCTGAGTCGTTTTGGTTCGTTAAACACTACAAACCAAAACCTACCACACATTGCGCTGAACTGATAACTCAATTTTTTATTCATGAAGCGTATCTTATTATACACAGCGGCTGATAAAAAGTCGACAACCGGTTCCGTCACAGCTCCTAAAACCCCATCCACACCCTGCCAAAAAAGCCCCTTTTCTTCGCTTGAAGTATTAGGCAAGCGCGCTGCTCGCGCATGTTTCTTTACCATCTGCTTATGTTTTCTGCCTCAATGATTTCTCTTGCTATTGGGTCTCGGTTTTGGCCTATTACTTCCTCCCTTTGGAGACACGGTTCGCACTTGTAGTCCTGACAATGGTCCACAAGATTTTGGTCCCTTTTCCACTGTAAACTTTTTTGGGCCCACGGATCCCAAAATTTAAACAACGTCCTGTTTGACCAACGTATGCCTTTCCGCATGTCACTTGTATCCTATACACGACTACTTTTTCGCGAGCGACCGAAGGGGCTTTGTGTTTCTTTTTGCAGCCACTGGCGTTCCTTTAAATAATAGCCTTCCTAGAAAAGAACGCCAGTTTAATGGAACACAAGAAAGATTTGTGTCGCGGGCGTCACAGAGGAATTTGCCTTCCCACATCCGGAACTGTGACAGCAAAAAGAAATGCACTCCCAGATTAAAAAAAAAAAGATCATTCGAAAAAAAAAATAGAGCATAAGAACCAACTGACGCTCGGAATAGTTGAGTGAGTGAGTGAAAAAACTTTATTGAGGTCTTTTGGTTAGTCTCGGAGAGTCTTCCTGCAGCCGCTTCTTCGCCACCGTTGGAGACTCCTTAGCACGGGTGGTTCCCTCATTCCAGGGCTCCACTGGTCCTGGCTACCTCGCATGCGTGCTGCACCAATGCCCTTTGGGCGGTGAGCTCGCAGCTGGTTAGCAGGCCCTCCCATTGCTCCGCACTCGGGTTAGTTTGTTTGTGGAAAGTGTAGTTGTGTTTACATTCCCATGTGACGTGGTATAGGGTCGGACTGTTGAAGCCGCCTTCATCTCAAGCATTAGGGAAGGTTGCGTCAGCACCCCTTTCATCTCACTATCTGAAAAAGAAACCACCTTTCTCTTGTTTTATTGACTTCACCTGGATTTTAGAGGCACCCATCATATGTTGCTCTTTTTCGTTCTAGCCGTGTTAATTGCTAGCGCTCATTCCTCGTACCGCTACTCTTTTCATCATTTTCTCGCCTTCTCCTCTTCTAACATAATTGCGCCCTCAACCCTGCTTTTCCATCATTCTTTTTCCATTGAACATTTGTGCTGTGCGCCATGGAATTCATTGTTCAGTGTATGTTTTTAGTGACGATCTCTCTGTTATCTTTTTATGACCTTGGAAACGTATGATTACTAGTTCGATTGCGCGTCCTGACTGTCACCTTACATTGATTATTTCCATGGTGGCCTTTTACCCGGCGTGTGTGTGTAATTGCGGGTTTCAGTTTTGTTGAAATAAAGCTGAAAGCTCAGCGTTCTTTCCCATCTCCTTCTTCTTCTTTTCTCTCTCATAGTGCGCGCGCTGTTGATGCAAGTGGATCATAACCAACCAGCACTTCAGATCGTGCTGTTCAAGCATCTGCACGTGGGCTGCGGGCGGGTTTTAGAATTTGGGTTGGCGCACCCGTAGCGGTCATACATCGTTGGAAAACACCTGTAGCTGGCTATTGTTGCATGGGCCTCCGAGTCCGTAGAGTAGCAAACACAATGCTTGTCGCGTTCACATCGCGAATAGGCCTAGCACTTAAGCCACATAACCAGTGCTACTAGGGCTATTATCCTAAAATTTAGATTTGTCGGCAAATACCAGTCTGCATTCATCAGCCGCGACTGCCGGGACTGCTGCAATTGTTCGACAGCAAATAAAAGATACCAGCAACGCCCGGCCGGCGACCGCTTTCATTCCGACTGTTTCCAGACCTTATCTTCCGCTCTCCAACAACGACAGAGTAAGTGGTTACGTAACCAGAAAGTCTCTAGTTTGGATAGAAGCGGCGGAAAAAGTTTTTCCAGCTTGAAATCTAAACCTCTCAGCAAATCTTGGCAGGCTCTTAAACTTCACTTTAACCGTGTTAAGCGCGATAGGGCATTTCCTCTCTTCTCCTCTTTTTCTCTTTTATTGTGATCCACTCCAGTGCTCACACACACGCTGCTACGTCTCACTTATCGCAACGTATTCTTTAAATCTTCCTTAAGAGGCTTGGACCTCTGTAGCCTATAAAGCGCACCCGTTCGGCAGGCAGATCTTGGCCTCAATCGCCAAGCAATAATTTATTACATAATTTGTATTTTCGGATGTGTCCTCATTGCAGGACCTTTCGCCAAATTTAACTTTATTTGGATCATCTCCTGATTTGATGACTTCATTTCCAGAATCTCGAAAAATGGTTTCCGATTACCGCCAGACGCCACTTGATTTTCAGCAGAACAAGCTGCTTCACGCTTTCCATTAATAAATGCATCATTTGCTTCCGGATGAGCGGGAACAAAGCATTAAAATGCAGAATTGGCGCATTATTTATTCTCTCGCGGCATCGCAGCAGCTACGTGATATGCTGCGCCTCCTGCGTATACGCCTAAGCCTAGCGCTCCTTTAGAACTCTGCAGTTGGATTTCCGATACTTATTGTACTCATACAGCGCACTTTCACTCACGCCTGACTTCACCAAAAGGCGACAAACTAATTCGGACTCCGATTAGCTCGGAACGTATAGTTTGGAGAGCTTAATATTGTGACGTCCAATATTTTGAGATCTCGCTCAATGCACTACACGGAACACCGACTCGCGCAGTTAGATTCTTACCTCACACTTCCTTCTCTTCGCACAAGCATAGATAATTTTAACGAGATCCTTTTTTTGTCTGTCATAGCCTGATTCGATTGGGACGTTAAACCCCCCCCCCCCCCCCACACACACACAAAAAAAAAAGACTTTTTGTTGCACAGCGCCGGGACCCTGTCGGTTTGATTTGTCTGACGAACCCAATGTACGAATTACTGTCTCTCTGACGGTAGCCGTATCCTCAGAAATGGTCGGAAGTGGTCGGAGTATGGCACTGTTGTTTTGAAGTCTGCAACCCACCTAGCTGCAAGCTTGCTCTCTCGCAGGAAGAGGGGAAAAACCACATCGTCGTAGCCGTTCCCGTATTCGTACAACAGTTGTCTGCTCAAAACGCCGGCATGACTGCCCGCCGATTCATTCAGTGCTGCACAACTGGCGTTATCGCTTCACAAACACGCTTTTGTAAGGCTTTATTGGGAAAGAAAAAAAAAACAGCCATTCGGATGTGACTGCATTGGCTTACACACAAAAACAAGCACGGTCGGTCGCAGTGACTGCGATGCGACTGAAAACCAGCGCTGCGGTTTCCGGTCTGTGCTCGCATCCTCATCAGCGCTCTGCCACGGGGGCAAAATGAAAGCGCTAATTGATCCGGGGATAACGTCGTCCCAGGAGGAAGAATCTGTAAAATAAAATTTATCAGCGTAGTTTATACGGTGGTCAAATGCAGACGTTGGTTTCTTATTGAAATCGGCAGACTCATCCGCACCCCTTTAACAAAATCCGCGTGAAGCAACAACCACGTCCGCCTATGCGAGACGAGAACAGCATTAGCAACAGATCCTGCAATAGTCACACAGAACTCCTACCTCAAGTTTCGAATTCAGTGCAGAGTGATCTGTGAGTTGAGCAAGCATATATGTAAAGGCAGAATATAAGAAAATTCAAGAGGAAGGTTTCTGCGGAGCGTCCAATAGAGCGTCCTTGCAGCGTTCAACCCAACCGTTTATGAAATCAAGCAGTGCATACTTAGGGGCAAAAGTAAAATGTATCTGAATGACAGCTGCTGAATTTCTGCGCACCTTTCAGTCGAGCCCGGATGCTCTTTGAGGTGAATTAATTGCCGCGGCTGTCCTTCGTTTCTGATGAACTCTTAATCGGCATTCAACATTCAGTCCGGAGTCCCAAGCGCGGCTTGTGTCTATAATTCGGTACGCGGTCGACCATGCGCCACTGATGGGCCGAGCTCGATTGGCTCGTCGTGATTGCCGTTGTTCTACAGTCGGTCAATGCCACTTGAGGTCCGTGGATGGTTTCTTAGGGGGCACGAAGAGGAAAGAAACTTTGTCAAGGGAAGCAAAGAGGAAATCGATTGATGAGGCCAGAAAATTTTCTGCGGTCTAGAGGAAGGGTGAGACTGCAGCTGACGCAATGCGGGTTGATAACTGGAACAACCTTTTGTCGCGCACAGCGAACTTAACTGAGGTAGTGGTAATGATGATGATGCTGTTCACATTGCTAACAAGGCCGCGACGGTGAGGTAAGGAAATCGTCACTATCAGGCTGATGTCAGGATCAAAATCAGGGCTGCATTACCGACATGTTATCGTCAGTGAGAGAGAGAGATCATACCTATTCCGCACCTTCATTCAGCCGCTGCAGGTTAATGGTCCTATAGAGCAAGTAAAAATTTTCCTTCATTTGGTTAAGCGTTCTAGATGGCTCTGAGAGCAAGTTTCACTCATTCATATCTCACATGCTGTCTCCGCCTTACAGCATTAGCGCTGGTAGCAATGGGTGAGGTCGAATTACTTATCACGGAGAGTGTCATTCACTATAATAAAATGAGAAAAATAGCGTACGCTATAGTCTCCCAGGCGGTCGACATGCTTGGCCTGTCAGTTTTGGTGTGAATAAAAGTAATATTACTAGTATCCTATATATTCGCAGCGACTCTGCAAGTCTGGGCTTTGGAGCCGGCAGCAGAGAAAGTGAATCAAAATTTGTTATTTATCTCGCTGCTACAAAAGCCGCTGGTTGCCTTTGAGAGGTTATGATGGTATCGTCCTGGCTATGCAACCCATGCTATAGAAATTTTGAACAAATTCTGGGAAAGGGTTATTGAACACATCTTTGCTTTTTTTCCCACATGGCATAACTACACCACAACATTCAATAGATCAGCTGATCATCCGCTGGCAAGATTTATTTTTGCAATTAATTAAAACAAAATACCTCATTCGTTTTCTATGCCAGTCTTATAATTACTCCTAAGCCCATTTTGGTAAGATGAACAACCGTATCTTATGACTGTGCTCCTTCTTTGGTCTGCCTAATACTTGAAATATGGTGCCGTTCTTCCACCGTTCGCACGGGCACAAATTCAACGGCAGTGTTGCGATGTCATTTCCGGGACGCCGTCCCTGTCGAGTTAGCCAAAAGGGAGATTTTTCCGTCCAATCCCTGAGAAAATAGTCGATTACAAAACCGCTGTTCCCACTGACCACTGCAGTGAATATTCATCGACCGCCGTCGTCCTCACAGTGTCACGTCCTGAAGCCCAGTTCATTATTCCTCATGACAGTGGTGGCTTCGACGTTTGAGAAGCCCGCGAACAACCCCGAAAGCTTGTGCCTGGCTTGTGCTTTTTTAGTTTCTGCTTACGACGGCTTCAGGAAGCACGTCTCTTCGTCGTGTGAAGGAGGGGATGCTTCTCCTTCTCGTGGCTGAGCAGCATTCGCCGAGTCGCGATTTCGAAGATGATGAGCCCAAACGGCGCTCCTGGCCAAAAAGACGAATTCCCGTGATAAAAGGAGTAATATCTACCGAAACCTGGAGGGGCGTTGCTAGAGTCTTTAGTTTTTTAACCGCGAGAATTGTTTTATTAACGCTGCTAATAACTTCAAGGCATAACGGCGTATGTCGTACGATTTTCTGCCCTTTAAAAGTTCTCCAAATCGGCAGAAATGACAAATTTTGAAATCTTTAGAGATTGACCTCTTAATAAAAGAGGATATGATATTTCTCCTTCGGTGTCCCATCAAGTTGCATTCTCAACGAGAGTGTATCTTTTATTTGGTATGCGCGCCAACATTTAATGACACACACAGACAAAAGACGCGAAACGTGCAGCAAATGCATTGCATGAATGAATCTGTGTTTGCGCAATGTAATGCGCGTGCGCGGTGCAATTTCGTGAACTTTCAGGGAGACATTTGTTCCTGAAGTAACTATGGCATATTATGATACTGCTATGCACACGTTGGTGGGAGCGGTCTATGTTTCCGGTGTGCATCAGTAGCTTTTCCTGCGCTCACCTCGAAGAGGTAAAACTTACATAAAAGCCGAACGGGCTATGTTTTCTAGAAATATTTATTCAAACTATTTATTATTTCATTTATATTTATTATTATTTATTAATAAATATAAATAAAGAATATTTATTATTTAGTTAACTGCGGAATATTGCTACACACTTTTATGAAAATATTAACACAATTGACATAGCTTGTGATGAGTCCACAAAGTTTGTTTCTGAGCTTTGCCCTGCAGAGGACCAGGCAACGGTGAAAATTCCGTCAACAGGCTGACACAAAAGCTGTTTAAGTCAGCCGCAGAAGAGGTCAGTATAATACTGGTTACCGATGACAATATATGGAGGAGCAGTAATCACACGAGAAATTCACTACGCCAGGGCACAAGCGCAGCTCAGGTTTCACATATTTACTGCACAGTAGTGCCCCTGGCAATGTCGTTCCATTTAATTTTCATGTCTATCTAAAAATTTTACTTTTTGATTCCACAATCCGAATCACTTTGTAAAAATTCGATCTTAAATCAGTTGAGGAATGTGATGGTGGCTTCTGGCACGTTGCGGTGGATCTCCGGAACGAATAACCTTTCCGTTAAAGGATCGCTGACGTCGAACAAAAATAAGGGTAGCCAGCAACCTGCAGTCGCACTGCAAGACCGCTGCACTAAGATGCGAGCCACGCGTGAGCGTCAAAACAGGGCGTCCTTCCCCAACTGCATGCAAGTTGGCGAGGCACTCAATGCGGCGGCCATCGGAACTGTGGAGCGAGCATATGGGCGCACCGGGTCCCCCTCGCACTGCTGTTTCCGACTGCGCGGGGAAGGAAGGTGAGCCGGGTCCGGGCAATCGAGCGAGGTGCACATCACGGGGTGCCCCCCCCTCTCGGGAAGTTAAACAGGAAACAAAGAGCCCGCACGCGGGGCTGGGAGTGGAGTTGGGTTAGGTTGTATACGTCGTCGCACGGCGGTCCGAACGTATGGGCTCTCTCCGGGGATAGAAGCGGGGAGCGATCTGCAAACAGAACCCCTCCCACCGATAAAGAGATTGAATGAGCGCGCGCCTGCGCTCGCATGCACTTGCCGAGGGGCAGTTAAAGTGTAGTTTGCATTGTGCACCCGGCCGCCGCGTTTGGCGGGAGGGGCTCCGGCCCCGGAGCAGATGGCTGGTTAGGCTTAGCGGGAGGCTCACGACTGCTGTCGTCTGCTGTATCGCTGTCGTCTGCTCGCTCTCCGGAGGCGGCGAGGAACACGACGCAGAGAGGGGTTGTTTGAGAACCGCGACGAGCCACGCAAGCTCCGTGTTGGGGTTGGAACGCCCTCTGCTGTGGTCGCCTGACGAGGGAGCGAGGGGCACAGGGGGACGCGTTCCGCCGCCATTGTGGCGAAAGGAGCGAAGGGCTGTCGCTGCGTGCCGCACCTTGTTGCCGTCGCAGATCAGATGGCGGGAGGTCGCGTGTCGGGGTTTCGATCGCTCCCGATTCAATTGCGGGACGAAAGCACCTAAACAGAGCGGCCGCGAGGGGAGACGGGGGCGTCGTAGTTCGCGCCTAATTTGTCGGCCCTGCAAAGCGTCCGCATCACGAATGAGAAGAACCGACGACCCCCCACCCCCCACGCTTCCCGGCGTATTGCGGTCGCACACACGCATTCTCACATTTCCCGGTGATATTAAAGCGCATTCGAACGACTGACAACCTCTTGCGGACTACTCTCCAAATTCTGTAGGCGCAAGAAACTCGTCCGAACTCGGTTTTAGGCATGAAATGCGTCCAACTCCTATTTTCGGCAACCTTAGAGCAAAATCAGAGCAAAACTGAAGCTGGAATTAGTGCCGGCCATGTGGGAAAATGGAGGAATCCCCCAGACTCTGCGACGATTAAAATCACGCTTTAGACCACTCAGCTATCGCCACGAATCAAGGCGCAGTGTTCGTAGTTGCTACTAGTACCATGCACTAAACCACGCATGATGTCAACGTGCAATTCATTTCCGTGTTTGTGTCTCGTTCTTTCAGTATCTCCATAATTTCCTTCACTGTATGGTTCTCGGGCACAACTCTAGCGAATCAGCTTGTGTATATTTCCTGTCCCCATACTGACTTATTCTACCGGCGTTATTCCTTAGAGGCACGTTGAGCGCAATTATAATAACTGTCTCTAGTCTAGGAGCACTTACTTGACGAGAGAGACAGGAAATCATATCGGCAAAAGAAGTACACATCGTCGTGAATCATGATGAGTAAAACCATCTTGCAAAGAATATGTCTGGGTGTCAGGAATAATAGTAGGGGAAAGAAAATGGCTTGGGATGGCATATTTATGGACAGGGGACAAATGCAAAAAGGAAAATACGAATATAGCTAAATATTTCATTGAAGATATGAAACAGTTCGGAGACGGGGCCGAGATAATTATATTCGGTATGAATGGACACATTCGGCATCTGGATGGATGCGCTGATGGTAACGGGAAATTAATGTTAGGACTCTGTGAGCAGCTTAACCAAGTTATTGTTAATAGACAAGCGAAATGTGAGGCACAGACCACGAAGGAATTCCGCAAGAGGCAAACCCCCATTAATTACTGCCTAATGTCACAAAAAATCTACGGCAAGCTCGCAAAAATGGAAATGGACAAGTACGCGGCGTACAGTTCGGGAAGTGACTATAAATGAATTACCCTGCAGATGGATGCCTAATAAATCGAGAAAGTCGGGAAGCATCAGAAGCAAACGCAAATTTAACACACATGCAAATATTGCTAATAGCCCGACGCGTCGACGATAAGATAGGGAAACACCCCACGAAGGGGATGATAATAAGTTAGCGCAACTAATCCATGCGAAAACTCAACAAATGCCAAATGACTGGAAAGGAAAGAAAAAACCCAGAAGCTGGAGGAGGAAATTTGGGAAACCATCAAACGAAGGTGTGTGGCTTCCACAGAACACAAAGTGAAATAAGGCGCAGCTTTCTACGTACGAAATAGAGAGAAAATGGGAATCTTATAGGCAAAAGCAATTGAAAGTGCAGGTCCCTGTGCAGAGTAAAATAAAGCACCACATCGATCGATGGATGTCTGAAGTGCGTGACGCAAATAAATGGAGGCAAGAAAATTCTTGCCCCATATAAACAGTATGCGTCAAAGGAATCAAAGATAGCAGGGGCAGATTCAGAACACCAGAAAAAAAAAATGTCTTCAGAGGGCCAATGTTATCAAGTACACTAGATCAGTTATAGCCGAATTGTTTCTTTCAAGAAGAAGAATAATTCATTCGGAACATGTTAAAAGGTACACGATGATAGGTATACGGACATGGGTACCAAAATCAAACGACTGTGATGATGAGGTATACTCTCCCCGAATACAGACGCAGTATCAGAAAGCATAACAAAAAGGAAGTTAGGACTGACCAGTCTCGACTGGAAGAAGGAGAGACCAATATTTATAAATGTACAACCATTGAGATACACGATATTTTGATCAAGCTAATTAACTGACTTGGTTCAGGAAGCAAGAAAACATTAAAAACAGTTGAAACAGTCATAAAAATTGATCAAATTCAGACAGTTGGCGACAGAGCAGAATCAATTTAATCTAAAAAGCAGCGGTGATAGGAAGACCCTTAATTCTTTTCAACCGATTTGATAACATCAGTTATGTACATAATGGCAATGGAGGAAGATAAATTTAAAATTCAGCCATGGATAGAAAGTAATAATTTACTGAGATAATTGTTGAATGGGTTCAGAAGCGCTAGGCTCCTGGATGATTGCACTTTCGTGTTGACCCAATACCTACGAACAGCCAGGGAGACAACAAACTGCTGTGTCTTGCCTTTCTGGACATGAGTGGTGCGTACGACAGCGTAAATATGGAACTTCTGTGGAACATACTCAAAACTGAAGGAATTGTTCAAGAAGTAATTGAATCACTAAAGGAAATATCCTGTGATAATAAAGTTGAAATCGCATGGGAGGGAAAAGAAGTAGTACGTGTAATGACGAGGTGCATAAGTGATGAAGGCTGGGTTATCGGCTATCACCATTGCTGTTCACAATTTATATGAATAATATGGAAAGGAGACTCCTAGAAAGCAATCATTGGTTTAATATCTCCTACAAACTAGGCTGAATGAATGCAGAACAGCTTCTCCCAGGTTTGGACGATGTTGCTCTATTATGTGAAAGCCAGGGAGATTTACAAGCACTGCGGAGACGAAGGAGACGCTGTAGACTTCACTTTCAACGAAGTTAGGTCGGGCCTGGTGGCATTCAAAGATTCCGTGATTGCTTACCATGCTTACAAGGAGAGACATACCATGACTGGCGGCATATAAGTATGTCGGGCTGTGGATAAACGCAGCACAGGCATACATGGCAAATCATGAACCAACCACCAGGGCGCAAGGTCAATCGAGGAGTTGCCGCGATAATAAAACAGATAGCATTATGGAGGTACAACAAGTATTAAGTACCAAAAGGTATTAAGAAAACGATAATGGCACCAGGGCTTACCTTCTGGAACGTGGTTTTGTGCTTAAGGGCAGAACTCTGGTCGGGGTTAAAAAAGGGTGTCCGAGAGGGGGCATCTACCTTACACTGCTTTGTGACAGTATTCAGTAACTTCATTTTCGATGTGAGCAAATCAAACTGTGATTTTTTTCCTTTTTTTTTTTAGCTAGGACTGCGCTACGCTGGTCTGAGCCGAGTTTCACTTGGTCAGTCAAAGCCAGACCTGCGCATGCGCCGTTACCATGACAACTAGCTGCGCCATTGCTTGGATGTTCAACCGCTTCACCGCGCTGGTGTCCACCGCAGCGCCGACGCGTGACGTCACGGCTAACCGCCAAGCGGCGACGTCAGGACGCGGAGCGACAGATACGTCGAGCAAAAAGCACAAGACGCGAAGAAGACGCGCTGTATGACCGAACACACCATTCGGCTGGTGACCAGCGTATCGGCAACGACAACGTTTGAATCTGACTTTGTAAATAACGAGTTTGGCTCTGCGTGTTCCGTGTGTGAAAGGCGTGAGCGATATGCAATTGCATCTTTACTTTCTTGACGGATATAACCAAACCAAAGCTGAACGCGGCTGCGTTTATCCTGAGCTAGCTGCGTTAAGCCACCGCCAATTTTTTACTGACAGCAATAGTTATGAAGTTAGTGTAATCAAGGTATTTTACCTGGTAGTCCTTGCTGGCACAAAAAATTACGTTGATGACGGGTAAGAAGAAAACTTTTTTCTTTTCCGAATAGCTCCGTTTCTCAAAAAACTGTCGTTAGGAGGAAGGAGGAGGAAAAAACTTTAAATAAAAAAAAATGCGCCGTTCTTTATTTTCAGCTCTCTCTACCAGTTTTACGGGTTTTTTTTTTTTTTCGAAATATTCTGTTTTCCGCTGTCTTTCATTATCATATTCGCTTTGCACCCAGAGTATTGTCAAAGGAACACGAGGACAAAGTTCTGCGTTGCTGTAGGCTACCCCGCACCTCCAACCAATAATGTAGCGTAGATACATGCACACAGAGAGTACATGTATTTACAGATAATTACAAAGGGGTAGCTGACCAGACGAACAACTTCCATCGTGTCTGACTAGACCTCCGCGAGGCTCGGACCTTTTCCGACGTTCAGTTCCGGCAACCGCTGGATCGCTCTTGCGACCGACTAGGCCACCCGATATGCTATCACGCGTGCATTACCAACCAGTTGCGCCACCGATGTCGCCGATTTCCTGCTTCAAAATGTCATCCTTCACCACGGTGCTCCACGCCAATTGCTGACAGACCAATTGCTGACAGACAGACTTTTTGTCCCGGGCAGTTGACGACATACTCCGGTCCTGTTCCACGCAACAGAATCTCGCTACATCGTACCATCCTCAAACGCCGCTTACTGAGCGGCTGAACAGGACCCTCACTGACAGGCTATCTATGTACGTCGCACCCGACCATCGTGATTGGGACATTGCCTTGCCCTATGTGACATTTGTTTACAATTCTTCGCAGAATGACACCACAGGCTATTCCCCTTTCTATCTTCTATTTAGTCGACATCCTGCATTGCCATTGGATACACTGCTGTCGGCATCTTTGGAGTCGACAACGGAGTACGCTCGTGACGCCATAGCCCAAGCAACTGTGGCCCGCGAAATCGCCCGCGACCGTCTCATCGCCTCCCAGACATACCAGAAATCTGTTTATGAGCCCCCGCATCGCCCGGTACACTATGCCCCAGGATCACTCATTCTCGTCTGGTCACCCTCTCGGCGTGTCGTTCTTTCTGAGAAGCTCCTTCGCCAGTACAACGGCCCTTATCGTGTGCTCCGTCAGGTGACCGAAGTGACATATGAAGTTGCCCCCCTCGATTCTCCGACGTCATCCACCCGCCCTGCCACCGACGTTGTTCACGTGGTTCGCCTCAAGCCGTACCACGCATCTGACCCGTCTTCTGCTTAGCCCCGGGACGGTGTTTTCGCCGCCGGGAGTTATGTCAAAGGACGACGAGGACAAAGTTCTGTACTCGCATGTGGAATGTGGGGAACGCGAGGACGACGAAGTGTGTGTGATTCGTGCTGGGCGCCGCTGGCCTGAAGTTGTTCGTCTGGTCAGCTACCCCTTTGTAAATATCTGTAAATACATCTACTCTCTGTGTGCGTGTATCTACGCTACATTATTATTGTTCGTACACATCTAATGAATTTTCGTTCGTCTGGAAAAGGTTTTCAGATTTCATTTGTTTTTTAACTTCTGAGTATTTGAAAGGTCTTAAAAGAATATTTGAAAAATATTGCCTTCAATTCGCACTATGTTTTTAATCTTCCACTTCGCTTGGTACCGAATATTTTGCTGTCCGCACATTTTCTGCTACGTATACCGGAACTAATTGCAATCGATATGTGCACAACCGTATCTTACTATATATCCCATAGCTGTCTCACACTCAGCATTGCTGCCCCAGAAAGCTGGACATGGTGCACGCATTTTTCGTTGTGTCCTTCACATCCACGTATGTGTACCCTTCGTCGATCATACAGACAGTGTTTGTTTCCGTATCTTGCTGTGCAGTGCGCAATGCATTGCCTCGGCTCCAAATGTATCCACGACGGAACGAACCCTCATCGCCCCTTAAAGACATGGTGCTCACATGAACGCTCAAGAGCTTTTATACTGATTACACTGAGAACCTGGTGCAGAGTATATATTTCACAGAGGCTGTACAGCGCAGTCTTTTTGCTTGGCGGTACGTATGGCAGTCCCATAACTATACGCGGCGCGATCTCAGGGCAAAACATTGAGTAACGCTTTGCTACGCATGTAAAGATTGAACCATTGCTTGCAATCCGTTAACGTATTTTAATATTACGTATGTTTGCCTTCAATTTTTTTACCTCCTATTGCTGATAGACGCTCTTGTTTTGTTGAAATTATCGCGTTTATCATTACGTGTCGGTAATATATCAGCAAGGGCCACCTGGAATTTGTACTCTGTGACCCTTAAAAAAAAAAAAGAAAAGCTAATGTTGTATTGAAAACCGTTATGATCCTCCCGAAAGCAATTGAAAGAACGGGGGCTATCAGCATCTATATATTGCCTCAAGAAATGTGCTTCGCATGGTCGCGCCAGACGTGTGATGCTGCCACGTACTCCCGGAGTTTCATCTTATTTTGACGTTTATTCGCAATTTCGCGAGCTGCCAAAGCGAAACCATACGTCGTAGGTAACGCGTTTAGTTGCACCGTCTAAGATTTACTGTTATCGTTGCCTAGAACCATGAAATAGCCTAAGTTTTGTTACACAACACACGATTCACGAGTTGTTTATAGCCTTGCACGAAACTGAATTAACGAGAGTGATGCTTCATTCTCTGCTTCTGATATAGCGCAGAGCAGATATGTGCCTTATTTCTGCATTATGTTGCTTTCAAAAATGCTAACAGGCATGGATGAAGCTATATGATTAAAAGACCTACTCCTGCCCCATGAAAGCAAGTGGTAACAAAGCCTGTGTGTGTAGATTTGACACAATCATGTTACGTATAGAAGTCAGTTTCTCGTAAAGTCTTCATCACACCTTTTCCAAAGCACAATTTCCGCAGCACTTGTGTCGCTCATCGGATATATAGGCAGCCTCTAGTGATGCGGAAATCTTTGCGTGTGCGCCCAGCATAATGCTCCAGAAAAATTACTGGTGGTTTAGCTACGGTTAAGGCTAGTGTGTACGAGAAAGCTTAATTCACGTGGTTACACGTGGTAAAGCTTTTTATTGTGTTGAAGGGTTTGACGCGTCTTGGTTTCAGCCTCTGCAAACCACTATTTCCATCCGTGTTTTTTGTTTTCAGTTTTTAATGTTAGGTTTCTGAGAAAGAAGGCGTCTTATACTTTTGGATTGACGCCACGGAATCGTGGACACCTACACCTCACAAGGACAATGTCATGTTTTCCTTATTTTTCTTGTAAGTTTTAAATTAGTTTATAAGAATGGAAAGGCGCAGTGTCGGCCAGACTTCTCGCGGACACCTGACCCGCGCCGTGAGCAAAGGGAGGAGGGTGTCAGTTCAAGCGGAAAGAGAGAAAGAGGTCACGTAGTGGAGGGCTACGGAGTAATTTCGTCCACCTGGGGGCCATTAATGTGCGATGATACCGCACCCAACACAGGGCTGCCTCTCTGTTTAAGTTAGGTTTTGGAGAGACGACCTCAATTATTGTCTAAGGCTACAACTAGCCCAATCACGAGCACTACTTATACCATCAAACCGGGTTGATTTGCTTGCATTTCAAAACTTTCACATTCTTCTGCAAAGAACAAATGAAATCAACGTTTAAACGCTCAGCCAAAATAGAGAAAAGAAATAAAAGCTGTACACTGCGCGCGTTTCTTTTCTTAGGCACATTACAACACCGACGACGACCACCGCGTGCAGCAGTTCAAGCGAAAACCGACACGCCGCAGCAACCGGCTGGCGCTCCCTTCAACAGCGGGCCACCTGTAACGCATCCACGTCGTCTCATTTATCCAATTACGCGTGAGCGGAAAACAAACGTCCCTGCACGGCGAAAGACAAACCGCGCCAGCTCTTTACAAGTGTCGGGACTGGTCTGTGTTCCCAGCGTACGGCTCGACACGCCGCGGGTGTCGCTTCCTCCACCGCCGCGTCCTGTTTCCCGTTTACCGCCGAACCTCGCAAAGGGCGCTTCCAGTTGGATGATACAAACACACGCTGCACTCGACGTCGCGTGTGTTTACCTCGCTGCGTTGAGCTTCACGAAGAAGAAACGCTGCACCTTTCACGGCATATCCTTCTTTCCCCAAAGTGTGCTCTGTTTCTCTACCGTCACTCAGGGGCGAACAAATAGACGCGAAGCGAAACGGACAACCTCACCAAGAAGGAGAGCGCAGGCACACTACGAGCTTTCTCCGCGCTATTCACTTTGTCCCCACGTTACTCTGGTTCTTCTCCTTTCGCTGATTCCTTTCGTGCGCTTTTACTGCTGTCAGTGCCGTAAGACGCTCCTCGCGGAAATGGGAAGCACTAGACAACTTCGGTAGTCTCCTCCCTTCCTTTCTTCTCTCCCTTCTGTCAACAGCTAGAATGGAGAGGCGCCAGCAAGAACGCGCTTGCTCTGCTCTCCGCAGCGCGTGATGAATCCTCGACGAGCCGACGTGTGCGTACGGTGGTGCTCGGGAGGAACGCGGCAGCCCGGCTAAGGGGGTAGAGGAGCGTATTCGCCGACATACCGGGGTAGAAGAAAAAACAAAAGAGCCGCGCAGACTGCTTACCACCTTCGAGTCCCGCCACCCAACAAATTTTATCTTTCTTTCGCTATCCAAACTGTCCCTTCCCTTCTCGTTCAATCCATGCCCTCGCGACCCTGTTCGTGCTCGCTTGCCTACCCTCCTAAGGCCGGGAGACCTCATCGCTCCCTGCGGCGTCTCCCTGTTTCCCCTCTTTCCTTCTCCGCGGGGCGCCTCAATCTGACAGCCCTCTCGAGAGACGACGGAAGGAAGGAAAAGCCTGCGCCAACCCAACCGCCACCGCTCGACCGCCATGCACTGGGCCGCGCCGCCTCCACCGCTCCTGCTCGGAGCTCCGTGAAGCTTTAGGCTAGAGCCCTATAATACTCCTTCAATCCCGGCATCTCCGGCTCCTTTATCCCCCTGCCTCCTCGCTTCTACCTTCTTCCTCTTTGTCTTGGCTTTCGAGCGGGAACGCCTTCTCTTTTCCCTCCTCTTGAGCACATAAGAAACAAGAAAAAACCGGCAAGACGAACCGAGATCCAGCAGGCCTCACTAGCCGCACCAGCATAAAGCCCTCTTTCCCGGTAAGTCTCGCCTCCCTCCACTACTCGGATCCCGTCTCAGACAGAAACACACACCGCAGCCAAGGCTTCTCCACGGCTGCTCGGTCAACTTTGCCCGAACCGACACAGTAGTACATAAAGAGGCAATCCCAGCGCACAATTTTTTTTGCACCTTCCCGATCTCAGCGCCTCCACGTAGCAACGAAGAGACCCGATGTCGCGCTCCTTTCCCTCCATGCGTCGAGCACCGGGGGTTCTGCGGAAGGCGCGCGCCCTCCCGCGCACACCGGGGCACCGACGAACGCACGCACATGCTCATCGCAACCTGCTCGTGGGTGAGGAGAAGCCAGCCCGACGCTCCTTGAGCGGCAGAAAGCACCGCCTCTTCTCCCTACGTTCCAACTTACAGTCGGGAAAACAAAAACAAGCTCTTCCCCCAAGCGGCCGCGATCCACTCCCGCTTCTCTCCCGCCGAGGGAAATGGGGGAAAGGAGAAGGCGAACTGTAAAGAAACAAGAGCCTCGCTTTCTCTCTACACGCTTCGCTTGCGAGAAAAAGGGAAGACGCAACAGAGAAGGCGCCACCCGCAATCTGAAACTCGACTCCGAAGCCTCCTCTCCAGTGCGCCATCCTCCAGGAAATGGGAAACGTTCAGGAGAGAAAAAAAATACTGGCAGGAGTACCCCCCCCCCCCCCTAGCACCAAGGAAAAGAAAATAAAACCCAGACCAATCTCTCCTTTCTCGCTTACTTGCCGAATCGAGCGTCGCCTTCCTCATCTTCGAGTTGTTCTCTCTGTCCAGGTCTTTTTATTCTTCCCACTTCGCTTTCTCCTCCTTCCGTTACACTCTTTACTTTCGCATAATACTATATGCGACGTTTCTCAGACGCGCTGTATGTGGCTACGCCGCTTATAAGGCATCTGCTCTCGCAGAACCGCTTCTCCGGCGCTCACCTCTTTTGTTTTCTCAATGCGACATTTTCATAGCTTCTTACTTCGGGTCCTCCTTCCCCTGTCAAGCTTTTCTTCCTTCTCTCGCCTCACTCCGAAACCGTGTTCGCGCCTTTCCCTGGTATATAACGCGCACTTCGAAAGTGCACGCTAAACGGAGAAGCCGCCTATACGCCAGCTCGTCTCGTTTCCACACGCTTCCCCTTCTATCCGTATTTGCTCCTCTTCCCAGCCTCGCGCGTTCTGCAGTCGTTCGTTCTCCATCTCGCTACCGCATCCTTCTCCCCTTGCTTCCGTCCGGTCACTATCTGTTTTTACCCTGGCACTCGCTTCCCTCTTTTGTGCTTGGGCTTCCCTCGGTGACCGCGGCGCGTTCCCGCACCGACCGACCAATGAGGGCGCTTCGGTGGTGCGCCCGGCTGCTACCGCGCGTGTCACACTCTCTATGATGGTAGGCTGGGCGCGGGGGGGGGGGGGGGGGGGGGGGGGGGGG